>JBCJKE010044846.1:0-12013 GCA_039654525.1 Melibe bucephala | reverse complement strand
ATAACCAAAAAAACAAAACAAAACGAAAAGCCCCCCCAAAAAATAAAAAACAAAAAAGCCTCAACAAAAAAATAAAAACCCTGCCACATCCTGAAAATAATTCAACAAAAAGAAATCCTCTGTCATGTGCAGTAGGAATTATAGAATGCTTTCCTTTCACCAACCTTGTTGCTCATCCAACAATAACTTCATCGTGAATAGATAACTTGTTAAAATATACCTCAGCTTTATACATTCATTTGAACATCCAAGTATGCATATATATATGAGACAGATTTTTTTTTTACTTTAACAAATCTAAATATCTTTAATGTTAAAAGAAGGATATAATTTTAAGAATTCAACCAGGTGTAATTTATTTTTGAAATGCATGTCTTTTAGCAAACAGATGTTTTTGGAGTATTTTTTTCTTTCTTTTCCTTTTTTCTTTTATTATGAAAATTTGATTGTACAACACCATGTTTAAAATTGTCCCTTTTAAAAAAATAAGATACGCCAGAGTGCAATAGAAGCCAGCAAATACAGTAAAAGGGACAAAAAAAAAAATCATAAAAGTACAAAGAGCTACTAGCAGAAACAGTCAAAGAGCAGACAATACATTTCAGATATATACAATGTCATGCAAAGCACTACTTTCAAGGTGATGGTGGCGGGTGCATGGCAGTGAATGTCAAGGTGAGAAATAGGTCAAGTGACATGAGCAAACTGTTACAGTGAAGATTTAGTTATTGATCTTATTCTTCTTTTTTTCCTCCCTTACTCTACATGAAGTTTCAGAAAAAAAATTAGGCCAAAGTCACTTTGGATGCTTACAAGAAGTCCCTTTGGGTTTGTTAATACTAATAATCATTAAAAAATAATAATAACATTAACATAATATTATAAATAATAAATTAATGATGATGATGGCAATATAAATAATAACGATAGCAACAAAAAAATTAATAATATACAAAACAATAACAATAATAATAATAATAATAATAATAAAAATAACAATATAGCAACAATAAATTAATAATATCCAAAATAATCACAAAAATAATAATAATAATTATTATTTAACAATAACAATATATATATAATAATATAATAAGATTTAGTAATAATAACAATATAATAAATATAATAATAAATATAATAATGATAATAATTATAATAATAATAATAGTAATAGTAATAATAATAATAATAATAATAATAATAATAATAATAATAATAACAACAACAACAATAAAAATAACAAAAATAATAATTGCTGCTTTTTCACATTATATGCTTTAAATTACATGCTGAAGAAGACAGCAATTAGGTAACGTAGCCAGAGAGCATTGGTCTATCTATAAGCTGCAATGACAGAATACAGACAATCTAATGACTATGCATGTAATTCCTTGCACTGGTTTTCCAGTTCATTGCCTTGTTATAAGGGGTTAGAATGAAGAGTGCCAACAGAAAGCCAAAAATGAAGTCTACAGTTAACACTAACGAGGGAGTAAGAATGGCCTATGAGCAACGAAATATGTATACAAAGCGATTTTTAAAAACTTTGGCTTGGAAGAAAATCAAAAGGAAAAATGGGCAGAAATAAAGAAGGAAAAAAGATGGCTGAGGAAATGGGAAGGGGGGAAGGGGCGGAATGGGAGGAGGAGGTAAAAGAAATAGAAAAGTAATTTTAAAAAATCCAGCCAAAGAAGACAAGGATCTAAAAGCCTACCTTGAAAAAGATCTCTCTATTTTGGCTCTTCGCTTACTTTCTTCTAATGATTGAAATTCTGTTCTACCACTGCAAGAAACACACACAAGTTGTTTTTAAAAAAGTGAGACACAGCCAGACTAGCAAATAAAACACACTTTTACTTTTACACAACAAAAAGCCTTCAACAAGAGCCAAGACATTATTAAATGTACTACAGTCCAGATAAAAAGAAGAATGACAAAAAACAAAACAAAACAACAACAAAAACAACCCACCCCACACAAAATTCAATGATGAAACTATGTCAAACTTATCTTGAAAGCATTTAAAGTAAACTATTTGCTAACATGAAAAAAAAAAAGATCTTGTTCTGTGGTCAACAAATCCAAAGAAAATAGTGTGAATGTTAAATATTCAATGATTCTTTTACAGTCGGTGAACTGAATATATATATATATATATATTGTGAGAGAGCTATGAATGACAGGATAGAGAGAAAAGTCTTGATCAAAATAAACATAGAGATGTGACTTGAACATGATGAAAATAAGGTATTTCTTATACAGCCGGTGGCAGTGAATATTGGTTATTATTATTATCTATACACACACACAGCAGAAACAGAGGTGTATGCACAGAGAGAAACCCCGACAGCATCGAACACAATATCACCATGGTGATGGTTAACTGAGAACTTGCATCTCATTTCAAACAACTCCATATTTTAAAGAAACCTGATGTTAGTGAGTGAGAACATAATTTATAAAACCCTGTACCCTGGAAATTTTCCATGAAACTTTTCCTCTTTTTTCCCCCATTTTGATTATTTCAACAGACCACACATAGCAAAGACATGTTAAATCCCTCTAAGTTACGGGAGAATATGTGTTAGAGAATATGATACCAAGGATCCTTAAAATCATTGCATTTAGCGTTGAGGGGCTAATTTACGGTCACAGGTTAAGATTGAGTTATAAATTAGCGATAACTGTGATAAATTATATCACCGAAAGAGATAGATTGAGAGGGAAAAGCTAGAAAGAGGTAAAAAGATGTAAATGACTTTTCGAAAAGCAGTATAAAAAGGGGTAGCACACTTAAAACTGAACAGCCAACGTCAGCCTAGATGGAGAGAAAGAAAGTATAACCATAGAATTACAAAAAAATTATAAAAAAAAAAAAAAGAGTTAATGACTGATAAAAGGACAAAATAGAAGGGGGGAAAAGCAACAAAAACAAACAAAAGGACAAAACAAATCCCACCCCCTCCCATTTTTGCCCACGTCAATATCCTTTTAATATTCTTTTTCCTTTTAATAGGGTTGCAGCAAATGGTGACAAAGCAGAGATGAATGAGAAATAATTGTGAATGCAGAAATAAACCAAACAAAACAGCTTAAATCGAATCATGGACAACCATTCACACTTCAGGCCTACAAATCTGGCAGCGTTTTTCTTTTCTTGATGTTGCTAATAAAAGTGTGAGGCCACAACATTGTAACAAAAAAGAAACAGAGACAAATGATAGGGGAGGAAAAGGGTAGGCAAGTTGTACAAAAGGACGAAATGCTTACCAAAGAGATATGGCATGAGTTTTGAGGTTGATTCAATGATGGCATTTATATGATGAGAAAATATTGATTTTCATGTAGAATGGGGAAAAATCATGTAAATATATAATAAAAACACAACAAATGGGGTAGGGAAAATTGATAATTACATGGCAAAAACTAACAAAAGTAAGGGGGATGGGGGTGGGGGGGGGATGGAGTAGAGGGGTAGGGGCTATGAGACGATAAAGGTCTCAAAGTGTTTAAAACTCGCCACTTTTCACAAAATGTTGAATGTTGTCCTTAAAATTATAGGCCAACACCCTAAACAACAGGGAAAAAATGGATACACAATAAACAAAGTAAATGCTAAATAAAATAATTACACACTACAGATTCCAACAAAACAATGAGGGCCATTATTAAAAAAAAAAAAAAAAAAAAGTAATTATCAAACTAAAAAATTCATCATGTTAATATTATAATACTTTTATGGAAAATATCATTAGGTCTTCCGAGATAATGTTAGAAGTTAGAAGTCTTCGATTAAAAGAAACTTTTCTCTTTTTTTTAATTTGAATTTGGCAGCAGAATTAGATCATAAAATTCTTAAATAACATGTATTTTCTCTTGAAAAACAACAAAAAAGCCAAACAAAAACAAAACAAAAAAATGTAAAAAGAATAATTTGATTGACACTTACCTATACCTGAATTTGGAACCCATGGAAAATATTTTCTTTGAAGGTGGGTTTGGGTGATGCAAACGGAAAAATGTGTGGTGTTCAACACACGATTTCCACAGATTTTTGCAGGATCGATAACTAACCATGTTAAAACCGATAAGATTTTCCACTGGTTCATTCTGAAAGGAAAAAAGTGTACATAAAAAATTTAGTTTCAATATATTGATTCAACAACACTTAGCAGTAAGTCATGTACAATCTTGAGGAACAAGCAGCTTTTACAAATATAAAACGGTTTGCATATGATTCAAAATGATTTATAAGTAATGAAACAATCATACGCTTAAAAAGAATCAGCTTTTTTTTTTTCTCCCTAAGAGCACATATCAAAAATAAGAAAGAAAAGAGAGAAAAAAAAAAAGAAA
The DNA here is from genome assembly GCA_039654525.1 of Melibe bucephala. Taxonomy (NCBI): domain Eukaryota; kingdom Metazoa; phylum Mollusca; class Gastropoda; order Nudibranchia; family Dendronotidae; genus Melibe; species Melibe bucephala. The sequence goes on along the minus strand of JBCJKE010044846.1, from coordinate 7,654 downwards.
GACCAAAACATTGTTAAACTGGGAAAAGAAAAAAAAATCATCTTCCACTTAGTTATTTTGGCAGTACCAAAGCTTAGTTGATAGTTTGCGGAGCAGATTCATATTGGATCCTGCCACGACAACAATGACTTTATATCATATTTTACAAGGACGCTGATAATGCAAGGTATCTTAAAATTCTTTACTTTTGTTCCCAGCATTATTAAAAAATATGGTTACTTGAGCTAATTGACAGCAAAATTGGCATAACATAACATAGTATTGTTTTGCATTATCGCAACTGGATTTGACTTACAGGTACTGAAACAATGGCTTTGGGTGAATTACATTTATTCTGATCTGACAAGAGAATCAGTGTAACATATTTCAAGACCACTGCACTGTTAGATATATTTTCTCCATCAGAAGCATGTCCTAGTGCGTCGACAAAAGATGGTGAAAATAGGCAACATGGCTGAAAGAATTGCATTTCTGCTTAAAAAAAAATTTCTTCCCTTTTCCAGAAAGTAGCAAGTCCATTTCGCACATTGAAGGCACATGCTGTAGTCATAAAGTAGTCATAAAATTGCAGAACTGGTTTTTCACATTTTTTACAACACACAATGGCAACAACAAAATACCCAAAAGTATGAAAATTTCACAGATCCTCAAAATACAGGTTTGAAAGTGTTTTCCTGTACAAAACGTTTCCTAAAAATCTGACTCTATGTTCTTGAATATTTAAGGGGAAAAAAAGAACAGGTTTACAAAAATTTCAGATGAACATTTAGTAATCTGTAGTTTCAACTTGGAAAAAACCAACTTCTGTGATGTAAAAAGAATCAACAAACTTTTATAACATAAAAAGCCTACTCTGGAAGCATGTATCTTAAAATACACGAATGGGGTCGGGTCGGCATTTGAATGAAACAACTGATAAATCAAATTTGAAGTGAAAGCTTTGAGGGTCACTTTAATCATGAAACAAATAAAAATGACCATAATTTTACTATAGGGTTGCAATGCAATGAAATGCAATTGAATAGGACATGGATCTAATTATATACTTTCATATCAAAAGCTTTCAAAATATCCATATATCACAATCTCGAAGCATGGTGATTGTGTGTGGTGGATGGATTATTCTAGAATTATGTAAGGCAGAATGGAGCGCAAATCATGCTGAACCAATCAAAATTTCTACATGCAAATCATCATGTTTTGTTGTTGTTTTCATATACAAAAAAAAGAAGAACATGAAGAAAGTAAGGAAGAAAAAAGAAATGAAAAGAAAAGACAAGGGAAAAGAATAGAATGTACTGATTACCTAAAACAATTTTGCTGTTTTTGAGGGTCTTTTTAAAATATATATTTATACATCATATCCATGAGCATTGTGATTTTGATGTGATGGGCATGGGGCATGGACATGTCATGTAGGCTAATATTCCAGGCATGAGATGAAAACATTCAAAAACATGATTGATTGATGAGCTAAAGCTTTGGCAATTAGAAGTCTAACAAGGTGTAAAATAACAGCAAACTGTGCACACTAACATGAACCTTTATGGATAATTTCCTACTCTGCTTAAAACTGTGAAATTCCACTGGATCATCACTATGTGCTATGTTTAAAGGGTCCTTGCTTACACATTATATCTCTTGTGGGCATGAGTAGCCTACGTGGTATTTAGTACCTGTCAAGAACCAAAAAGAATGTTAACCTGGAGTGAAGAAAAAATCAAGGCATGCTGGCAAAAACAGGCCTTCTTCAATTTTGTGTTTTGATCTCTGAGTCTTCATAGAGCGTCTATCATGCCAATATTTCACCCAGAGTTGAACAGTGGTAGACAGTTGGAAAGAACGACATGCACTTTCATCTAGAGGAGTCTACTTCCCCTACCTTTGCAATTTCAGAATGTCTTTCAGGGATTTTAAGGCCTTGTGAATTTCACTCACAATACCTGCATTGTTTAAAATAGTGTTCTGAGTTTATAATCAAGACTTTGAATCTTCTTTGGCTCTTTAGTGATTTTTAAGTCAAAAATATTGTTTTTGGAAACATGACACACTCACATGTTTCTTGGACTGTAATAAAAATCCCTCATGGATATCATAAGATTACTCAATCTGCTATTTCCTTGGTAATGAAATACAACATTCATTTGATAAAATTAAACAGAAAGAACAACAAAGACAGAAATCAAATCCTTTGTTAGTAAGAAATCAAAAACCAAAGCTGATATAGATAAACAAAGCTTAATAAAAACTTTTTTTAAGGGACATGAAAAATACAACATATGACAGCACTATTAGAAGCTAAGCAATACAATTAATGTTGAAACAGCTACATCATATACTTTGTGTTAAAATGTATGAAAGGAAAGGGGAAAAATAGGATTCATGCTACGATGAAATATACTGTTGACTGATAACAAACTAAGCACAATATGAATATGAAAAATGCAAATTGAAATTAATTCTTCATGAAAGAAAGCCTAATATGGTATTCAAGTATTTGAAATATTTCAAGTCTGCTTCCCTACAAGTTACAAAAGCATGATACAAAAATCCTACATATATGTCTATCAGCAACAGGCAGATTTTTCATAAAAATCACACTAAAAGGAATGCCAAGAATCCTAGACCAGTTTTACGTAAGAAGAGAAATTTAAACATTCTACAAGCAAGACAGCTAGGTAAATAAATGACAGTTAAGACAGAAAAGAAGGAGTGGGGGTAAACAAGGCACTGAAACAAAATTTTGAAATGTTTCAATCCATACCATTAAAAAGAATAATGATAAAGAGGACAGAAATAACACAAAACTAAACAAACAAAAATATGGAAAAAAAATAAATAAATAAAACATGCTAAAAAAAAAACCAAACAAAAAAAGCAACAACAAAACATAAACGAATAAAAAAAAAAACAACAACCCCAAACAAAATCTCCAGAAAAAGATGAATATAAGCAGGAACCTCAGAATAAATATTTCAAATCAATAAATGTTAGGTCACTTACATTATACACATACAAAGAAAAGGAAATAGAAGCATGAACAAAAAAGAAACAAAAAGAACAGTAAAGTGGTAACAAAACATAATATGAAGTGGGTGTATTTGTTAATAACCTGGTCAACAACATCAGCAGAAAACGATAAATGAAAAAAGATGTCTATGAAGTTAGTGAAATGATATTTCAGTGCAAGACAGTAATGGACAAAAAGCAAATTACTTGAGAAGACTTCTCTCCCTTGTCATCGTTATCATCTATGCTATCTGCTGTCTGAAACACGATAGGAGATTCGATGCATTAAAGATAAACATATTATGATTTTGATCCAAGAATCAAGCCAGCAATCTCGAATGTTATACAACGGAAATTCTTCTAGCTCCCTAATCTTGTTCTTCATAATCTAATAATCAGATGTTCAAAGAGCTGAAGGAAGAAATGTGTCTAAATTTAACCTAGAAAATCAATTATCCCATATTAATTTTAATGGAATCATTGCCATAATCAGGTGCATTGATGAGATGAGAAAAAGGGAAAAAAAAAAAAAAAAGTAAAAATAAAAATGCAACTAAGTCCAGAAAAAGCCCTTCAAATATATATAAAAAATATGAAACATTAATAATAATTGAATTGAATTTCAGCTAACAAAAAAATGAAAAGCTGAATAGATTTTCAGGGGTAAATAATAATAAATCAAAACAACAGAAAAAAAGCAGTTTTCAAAAAACCAAACAGCATCATGTAACTCAACTCAAAATATATGTCAAATTATCAGGTTTAGAATTACTGAGTTCCAAAAAAAAAAAAACAACTAATTGTTTAAAAATATGAATCCATGCCAAAAATAATGAGGAATATTGAATAAGAGAGGTCAAATCACTTGGACTGATTATACACTTACTTCTCTTCGCAGTTGTATAAAAAACTGTTTCCTTTTGAATGAAATTTTCACAATTTTTGCCCTGAAGGAGTAACAATAAAAAAAACAAACAAACAAATCAATTCACATGGAATGCTGTTAAATTACATCTGCTGTTTTTGCTATTGTTGTTATTGCATAGTTTTGTTTTCTGTTATTGTTTTGTTGTAGTTGTTGAAAAAGTTTTTGTAGTTATTGCTGTTTAGCAATTTGTCTTGGTTTTTGTTATCTTGCTTCGCTTTATTGTGTCCTTAGCATAAGAGGTTTCCGTGACTTTTTATTCATAATGAAGGGTGGAATCAATCACGGGACACAAAAGAAATGATGTTTTTTGAAGAAATACACATACTAACATAATACTATGGTAATATCAGAAGAATCTAAATAAGCCATACTATTAAAACCACATGGTATTGTCAACAGAAATAAGCCACATTGTTACCTGTTAACATCAAATGTAAAGATGACTTTCTCATCATCATCATCTGCTGTTTTCAATATTGTGCTTCGTAATGTTTGAAATGTAGACATAAATAACTTAGTAAAACTTGTACAAGAAAAAGGTTTTCATGGATAATTTCTTGACAGGATTAATTTCTTATGCTCATATTAATTTTTTTTCTTTCTTCTTTTTTTTTTTTGATAGAATCTGTGCAATACCAAGAACTGATCATACATAATATTAACGATGTAACTCTCACTTTATTTATGTTACAGAATGCCACAGTGGAGAGCACTGTGAATGTTATCTAACTGTCAACATACCATGAAAATGTATTTATCTTGAGATTATTTTGAAAAACAACAAGGCCCGCCGATGTAACTCCAAGCTGTATGTCAATATTACTTTGGTCCTGAAATGAAAAGGACAAATTAATAAAAGTTGTTTTGGGTTTTTCTTTTTTCACCTAAATACAGTAGTTTTCGCATGAGTGTCCAGTGTCAGGAAGAAGCCTAACCGGGCACTTAGACGGCGCAGGCACTCAGGCGATATCAACCCTGCGGCTCCGAAGAGGTCTGATTTTCATGATCTTTAACTTGAGTTTTCAAATCTCATGAAATTTACAATGCATCTTGAAACGTAATTGTCCCGTATGGATAAAGATCATCTTGCTGAGTTTTTTAATAAGTTTACAAGCCATGTCGCCAATTTCAAAAAGATCAAAGATACCCCCGTCCACAGACAGACAGCGATCATTTTGTTGCGACAGGGAGGGACTCAAGTGCATTGTGTTGCATAAATCTGTAAACAGCTTAGCCTACATACTAGTATGTACGCTATGGCAGTCAATCATTCATTTTAACCAACCACCTTGTTAAGACAGGGCAAAGCCGTCTTGCATCATTAACCAGCTGAGCATGTCTCTTCATCTAAGCCACACCTTTTGAGCCACATTAACGAATTTGATTGGCTGGACAGTGGACCAGCAAGGGGAGCATTCATTTGTTATCTGATCCAGACTCAAAAAGGGGTGGGAAAACAACTCATGTGAGCGGGAAGGTCGCCTTTGGACACCGTAGCAAACTCCAGACAAGTGTTCATGGTTACTTTATCTGCAGTCAGTTGATATTTTTTTTCCTTCATATTGGCAACACATACACTAAGGCGCCAGATGCTTTCAAAGGCGGGCATTCTAAGTGAAGATTCTGATCGTAAAAAATTGGTTTCGTCAATATAGCTGGCACTTATGCAAAACAGGCATTCAGCCGGAGGGCACTCTCACGAAAACTACTGTATCTAACATAAAGTAATAAAGTGAAGGACAAAATGTGCACAGAAAGATTCAGCCATGGTAAAATTACAGTTGTTTTGTTTTGTTTTTTTTTCTTAAATGAAATTACAGATTTAGAAAAATATACTCTCAAGAAATTTTTTTTTATGAAATTATTGAATTGGAAAAATAAACTCTCAATAAAAAAAAAGATTTGAAAACCCAATGTAAAATTTAAGTTTGAAAGGCATATCTATATCTGTCAAAGTAAAGCAATAAACTATTAAACAGAGACCTAAAGTCACATGTGTTAGCAGATGAAGGATATAAGTTCATAGATTTAACTTTCAATTCAAGATTCAACTTTCGTTTGAAGCAGATTCAGCATTTTTTTTTAAAATGTAACTTATATCACTGATAAAGAAAAAGATAACAAATGGACTTCTTTAGTCAACAACTCATAAGTAAAACAGATGCAATAGCAATGAAGTGAGACAGGTTCAATATAATGAAGACATTTTTCTTCCCCTTGTAATTTAAGCACAAGACTAAAAATCTATCTATCTGTGACATGACAGACAATCATGGCTAATTAAAATGTATGGACTTACCCGTGCATTATGCAAATCCACACCATACATTTCTAAACGTTTCGCTCTTTCAAGAAAATTAAATTCAGCATCAGCAGGTGTCTGCCCTCTATAAACAAAATATAAATACATATACAGCCTTTATCAGGAAAATATTTGAAAAACCATCTACTTTGATATGAACAATTCAATAAAAAATAAAAAAATTAAAACAGAAAAAAAAATCCTACCTTAGATAATAATGTGAAACTCGAGCACAATCATTTCATGAAATTTTTCTTCGTAGTTAAAGAATATGAGAAAATTGAAAGAAAAAAATTATTCATAAATTTTCTGCAGTCGATAAAATTAAACATTGCATTTAATGTTAACAAACAACAAAGAAAGCCTTTGAAAATGAAAAAAAACAGAAGACAGAGGGAAATTACAATCTGTTCTTACTTTTAAATTTGTCCACATACAACATATAAATATTCTTTAAAAAAAAATATCACCAGGGGGGATTAGAGCTTTAACATTAGTTCTTTTGGAAATGTTATGTACTTCAACAAATATAAGACTTTGCTTGGAATTGAAAAGTACCCCACCTGTGTTGTTTGTGTTTGTCTGAGATTTGTTTTTCAAATTCATGATCTTGGTCAGGAATAAAATGGAAGCCAGCCAAATAGCCATCCTTGTGTTCATCTGGATTAAAGTCACCTACCTCCGCTGAAGAAGAAATATGATGATCAAGAAATGACAGAAACTGTCCCTTTAAGAAAAACAAAATAGGAAATGTTGGTGCAAGTTCATTGTATGTATATATATACTTGAGAACTTTATGGCTTTGGAGTTTTAACCAGTCAGAGTAAGGGACCAAACTACTGAACCAACCATGCTCAAATTTTAACAATGAATTCAGATTTATCCCCTCTGTGTTTCCATCAAATATAGTTAAGAAAATCATTTTCTTTCAATATCGTTTTTTTTTTTCAGTAATTCTCTCTGAAATCATTTCGCGACTGCAGACATCATTACTTCTTCCCTTTCCCTTTCATTTATGTTCTAGGCCTATTCGCCAGGCTTTCCATCTGTCATTATTGTCAAGTAGATCTAGAAACCATTCTTATGAATCTCTATCCGTTCAAAGTGAAAGTTTAGATCGATTCAGATATAATCTAGATCTTTGATATCTACATCTGGATTAGGAATCTATCATCCGGATCTAATATAGAAGATCTAACTGGATTCTAGATCAACAAATCTATCTTCAGCTAATCTAGAACTAGATTACATCTCGAGAACTCCATAATATAGATCTATCTCTGAAATCTAATATTAAGGGAGGGAGGGGGGGGAGTGAGAGGGAGGGAGAGAGAGAGAGGGGAGAGAGAGAGAGAGAGGGGAGAGGGAGGGAGGGAGAGGGGGGAGTGAGAGGGAGGGAAGGAGGGGGGACGCGA
>JBCJKE010044735.1:0-12015 GCA_039654525.1 Melibe bucephala | reverse complement strand
GGGGTGAAAAAAAAAAACTACCCCCCCCCCCCCCCCCCCCCCCCAAATTTTCTTCCATATTTGCAATGTTCATGTTTTTAATTTTAATTAAATGCTTTTAAAGTATGTTTGGTTTCTCTTACAAGTTGATCTTACTTTGCCTATCCCCCTTTTAAAGAAGTTTTATAATTCATATTATCCTCATTCATATTTTTTTCCTTGACCTTTCTCTGATAAATGTGGCATTCCTTTCTTCTCCTGCTTACTTTTTAAAATTCTCAATTGTTATTATATCCTTTACAACCAAACTTATCAACTGTGCCAGCTTAGGGAGCAAAATAAAGTTGGCAATGAATAGAACTTAGTCTTATGAGAATAACTGAAGGAGAACTTGAGGGAAGGGCTCACCATTACATTTCATAGGGTCGTTTGACATGATTGACTATTTCTGGTGGAGATTTGCTCATTTTATTAAAATTCACTGATCTCATGCTTTTCTTAAACAGCTATGGTCTTTAATGTTTCCTAGCTATCACACCCTAATTTAGACAAAGATTTTGGATTGTGAAATTTTAAAAAAAATGCGGCTGATAGAAAAATCAGGGAAAGTGAGTCTGATGATTGTAATGTAATCTGTAAACTTGCTTTAAATAAAATCTTTTTTAAGAAAAACCTTTCGCCCGGTCCCATTTTTTTCCTTATTTAAGTCAACTAAACAAAGTCTGGTTTATACATCGCACTTAGTCTGTTTAAAATAAACTTTTTTATTTGTCACCATGACCTCTCCCTTCCCACTTTTGCAGAACACTAAAGTTGGTTTGCTCAGGCCTACTTGCTAGGCCTAGTCTAATTATTAATAATGATACAAGTATTACTCTATGAGACGGTAAACGTGAACCCAACAGTGGCGGGGGAGGGGGGTGGTGGTAAAGCCACACATCAATAGATTATGTAGCACACATGCTGACAGGCCTACGCTGCCAGAGACCATTAAATTCTCCCACAACGCAACACCCCATATTCAATGGTCACTTCTCCTCCCCATCTCACGTTGTTACATTGCAAAAGACACGTATTGGTAAAGACTAGGCCTAGGCCTCTCACACTCTCTCTTCTCCACCCAATTGCTTGCTTGTATGTTGTATAATTATAATTCCAAGAATCCCCCCAAATAATCCAGACTGGCTTAGGCCAAACACACGGAACGCGCTCACAATCTAGGCCTAACCATACATTCTTCCTTTTATTCTACCTAGACTTTTAGTTTATCCACTGCAGATTTTGTAACTACTGGTAGATTCCCTTGGAATTGGAAAAGATAAACCTCGCATAAGATAAACTCATTGGTCTTGTCCCAATGGGTTTATCTTAAGCAGACTTCACTGTGTGTGTGTGTGTGTGTGTGTGTGTGTGTATGTGTGTGTGTGTGTGTGTGTTTGGCTTATTCCTACCACTACCATGTCCTTGTCATTTAAAAACAATCAATGTGAATGCCCCTTTCCTTGATGCAACAGATCTTTTATCTTCATTAGGGACTTAAAGGATATCAATATCAATAAGGTTTTCCAGTCAAATTTTTGTCATTTGAAAATTTGAAAAAAATACTCTGTAAACAGCTTAGTTAAACTCATGGAAATATTGAACATATTGTTAAGTTTTTACTGTTTTATTTTTATTATAAATTAAAAAGGTTGTATCTTTTGTTTTACCTGAGGACTTTGATTGAATTGAATGGTGAATGACTGAATAATGAACCTTGCTGAATTTCATCATGATCTCACAAAAGAGAATAAAATTAATATCAATTAAAATGTATAAAAACTATAATAAGAACACATTAGATCAGAATGTACAATTGGTAATGTAGGTGGAGTACACATACATATAAGTCATATATAAGTATAAGACTGAAATCATCCTTTGTAGTTGTGGCTGGGATATACTGTACTGAATCAATCAAATCAGTCCCTTATCCTTGTTTCCTCTTACAAACCAAAGAACCCTTACTTTAAATTTAAATGTTTTTCATTCCAATGGGGTTAAAGTTAAAAGGTTATTTTTATTTTTTATAGAGATGAAATGATGTGATTATGTGAAGTATTTATAATTTTTGTCCTTTTTCTGTGCTAAAAATAGAAAGCAGCTCTTCAGTTCCCTTTTGTATTACTCATATATTGTCAGTTTTGCCTTTCCTTTACTTCCGTTTGAAATTGATTTTTAAAAATTTATAGTTAGCAAACAAATGAAAGGTCACTCCCACAGTTTTTTGTTTGTTTTTTGGTGGTTTTTTTTTTTGTTTTTTTTTTTAGGTAATGACGATATTTTAAACATTATCAAATCCTGCAAGAGACATGTTTTGTTTTTTTTTGCAGGTAAATTAAAAAAAAAAACCTTTGTCTTTTATTTTGTTGATGCTCTTTGGTATTGAGAGACCAATTCGTGCTGTAACAATCAGAGGAAGTCCTTTTGCTTCCCATTAGACAGAGAATGTTTATCAAATAGGCTTACTAACAAACTGACCATTGACCCCGTCATCACAATTATTATAAGCTATGTACAGTGTATAGTATAAATAATATGCATTTTAAAAATTGTATTTCACTTAACCGAAAAGGCATTTGACTATTTATCATATGGGAAAAAAATAAAAATAAAATCATTGAAATTGAACAGAAATTACGTTTAAATAAGCTGTCAATTGTCAATGACTTTTTCCATAATCATCAGAATAAAGTGTACAGTTTCAGATCTGTAGGTATATTTTTTTTTTATTATGTCCAAAATCATTTGATTTAAAATGTTACTTTGACAAAATTTTGTAATTATGATACTGATGGTTTATCTTCCAAAAAAAAAAAAAAAGAAAAGAAAAAAAAAAAAGAAAGATTATTATATTGCAAGGAGGACAACCACATCTTTGTAAATGATGTACATAGGTTCTTTGTGTAAACTAGATGTTGTCAGGTGTGGTGTATTCTTACAGTAGAATAAACAATTTATTATGGTTCTTGAATTGTTCATGAATTTGATGTTTTTATGGTCAGACTAAATTCTATGATTCTTACCTATTTTGATTTATGGTATTTATATTTTATATACTCCTTTTCTGCCCCTGCCCTGGTCTACACTTATATTTATTATACATCATGGTCCCATTGAATCATCTGGCCTATGATGACTCATGCTTTTTGAACTAGATATTTAAGGGAAATAGCTGATCACTCAGAAGTGCTAAAATCTTTAGCTAAAGTTAAAGCTGGACTGGATGGTAAAGACATCAGAATAATCACAGTACTTTATTGGAGTCAAAAAGTCGCCATCAGAGTTGACCAAGAATTATCAGACCAAACAGAAATAAAGAGAGGTGAAAGGCAGGGCTGGGAGTAGTGGGAGCTGTCTCCCTACTTATTCAATATATACACCGAATACATATTTAGAGAAACAAATGATAATGATATGACTGGTATAAAAATTGATAGAACAAACATCAATAACATCAGATATGTGGATGAAACCACCCTACTGGAAAGCAACAATGAAGATCTTCAACTGCAAGAAATTTTTGATAAAGTGATATCAAAAAGTGAGGCAAAGGGCCTGAAAATGAATGTTATCAAAACCAGTTTAATGGTAATTAGCAGAACAGAAGGGAAAGAAGGAAAATAATAGCTGATGAAAAGACTTTGGAACAAGTACTGTACATCATTTCAAATACTTTGGTCAAATTGTAAATGAAAATGGAAAGACTGACCAAGAGATTAAAATCAGAATTGCTGAAGTAAAATCCACATTTTTACAGCTGAGTGACATCCTAACCACAAGAGATATCTGTCTAGCTCTGAGATTAAAAACAGTTGACCTGTATATCCATCCAATTGTGCTAAACGGAGCCAAAACATAGACACTGTACATAGAAACCAGAGAAAAGATTCAAGTCTTAGAAATGAGGATCTTTAGAAGAATGGTGAAGATTAGTTGGAAGAACAAAATAAGAAATGAAGAAGTCCTGAGTAGACTGGGTGTAAAAGGAGTGGACAGGAAAGCAACTGAGTGCCTCCGCCCGTCTGACTCAGGACAGGTCGGCTTGGAGAAGGTTGGTTCAACGACCCCGAGTATGCACAGATGGCCAGTCTGCATGGTGCAGTGGGTTGTCACCTAGACAAGGTAACTGATCATAACTCTCTTATAGAAGCTTGGGAATAAAAAAAGATTAGTGTTTATCTTGGTTTTTATTTTCATGGATGACTAAAAAAAAAAAAACAAGGATTATCTGAGATCTTGGCCTTTACTTCACACTGATGAAAATATGCAAAGCCATTGCCCAAGTTCTTGAAAGAACTGCATGACATTGATTCATTGACAAGAATGATGCAGATTTACCAATTCAGAATAAAGAACAATAAAACAGATATATATATATATATAAAGAACAACAAAACAAAGTTTATTAAAGGTCTCTACCTAGAAGACAAAAAAACCCCCAAAAAACAATTAATTTTCAGATACAAGTAACAATGAAGATGACAATGAAAATTTTAAAAAAAGCTACACTGAATCTAAAATAAATACAAAGCTAAAGGAAAAAACAAACAAATGAGATACGGAAGATTACCAATCATGAAAATACACTAGGATGGATACCCCTTGAAAAGCAGAGGGCTAGAATTTAATAAAAATTTGTTTTACCAAGTAATCAACAACATTATCATATTATTGTTCATTACTGGATCAGCTCTAGATCTAATGTACCTGAGTATATAAGAATTATTAATAAGATTTACATGTAACTTTTGTCTTCCTCGAATTCCAATTGTCACCTCCATTCTGTCTTTCACCCCCAGTTGGGTAGCTTGCCCCAATTCCGAACACTTCCACTTCCATGCCTCTCCTTCAGAGTCTGCTTGTTTGGGACCCCTGAACAAGTATTACTTACATTAATAGTGGAAGGCAAGGCTATCAATAAACAACCTCTATCTCTATGGTTGGTTAAAAATAATTCACAATGCACAGTGCATAAAACTACGCTTTCTAAGTGATAAAGAATGATCGTAAGGTGCTTCAACCCAATTCAGAATGCTCTGGTTCTTAAATCCGAACATTTACCTCAATTTCGAATGCACATCCTAATTCCAAACATCCTCGTCTCAATTCCAAATGCAGGTCTCAATAATAAATAATGCATACACACATATCAGAACAAAAGACATGTTTGCTTGTTTGTGTGTGTGTGTGTTTATTTATTTTCAGTTTCAGGGACCGGTCCATAATATTAATATAGGTGATTATAATTAAAGGGATGGAAAGAGAATGATAGTAACTGTAGAATAGGCTATAGTAATAGTATGTAGTACTGTAGAAGGCCTATGCTGAGAAGCCTGTTACTGTTAGGCATATGGCTTGAAAGGGGATTAATTTAAACAGTGATGATGTTGACTCATCCACAGACACACGTTATGTATGTAAATATGTTTCGCCCTATATCAGGGCTCATCAGTGCGGCTAGAGTAATTTGGTCGTACTGCTTTCTGTTGATATTTTACCACTGCATGAGAATGTTTGGGGGTAGAAAGATGTAGCTGACATTGACTATTGCCAAGATAATTTTCATGATAACAATTAGATGAGACCTTTGGCAAAAACTTTGGAAATGACAGGATTCCAATCAGCCCCTGGAGTACACGTATTATCAATTCCAAAGGTTGTTGTATTCAGGGCATAAGCCACCATGTCATCGATAACTCCACTCATCTCCACAGCTTGAGTTAGCAAATCCTTTGGGATGCCATCCTCTGTCATTTCAGGTGAAAGGGGGGATTCAAGGTGGCTTGCAGAGATGGATGGGGTCGGTTCTCTGGAAGGTGAAGACAGGGGTTCAGGATGACATGTGGTGATGGATGGGGTTGGTTCTCGGGAAGGTGAAGGCAGTAGTTCAGGATGACATTCAGTGGTGGATGGGGTCGATTCTCAGGAAGGTGAAGGCAGGGGGTTCAGGATGAAATCCAGTGGTGGATGGGGTCGGTTCTCAGGAAGGTGAAGGCAGGGGTTCAGGATGACATCCAGTGGTGGATGGGGTCGGTTCTCAGGAAGGTGAAGGTAGGGGTTCAGGATGACATCCAGTGGTGGATGAAACAGGTCCTTGAGACAGTGAGGGGAAAGATCCTGGGTGACTTGCACTTGCAGAGATGGTGGGGTCGTGGATTGATGAGGTGAGGAGTCTGTCAAAGGTCATGGAAGATATAAAACTGTCTGGCAAGATGGCATACCAGTACTTATTTGGTGGGAAAATGCCAGTTACCCAGAAGGCCTTAAGGCCTTCTGTATGGGGGTTGGGTAAGAGAGGACATTCCATGCTTTCTGTAATATGAGGGAAAGAACTACTTATCAATGACTGGAGGGGGATTTTTAAACAGAAAGTTGGAGCACGCCTTGTTGTACCCAGCTTTGAAGGACTTGAAGACCAGGGTATGGAGGGGTTAGAGAACCTGGGTTGTATGAAGAGGCAAGGCTAAGATATTAATATTCTCCTCCCGGGCTAACTCCAGCAATATAAGGAACTTATGGCTTGAGTAGCTGTCAAGAAGTAGAAGCTGAGGTTGTCAGGGTCTGCAGTGCTTCAGAAAGACTTCCCGGAACCATTCCAGTCCAAGGCGGTTTTCCATCCAACCTTTCTGCTGGTATGTCCACAGAGCATTTGGTGGTCCCTGGTTTATGGCGAATGACTGCCTGCCTGCCTGCCTACGGCGGATTTCTCCAAGATTCCACATGGGTCCTCCACACAGTTCTATCTTCCATCAGTGTTTTTAGCTCATCAGTGCTGGTTGCTCCTGTATCTCGTTTCAGGGTGGTTAAGAACGTTGCATGTTGTCCACCTCTATTCTTGATACCGTGGGTTGGTTCCCAAAGCACTAGTTTCTGGGTGCTCAGTTCGGGATGATGGTGGCAGTGACCTGCTAGGCGAAGTCTCCTTGCTGCAATCTTATCAGTTGCCCTAGGTAACTGATCGTAGACTTCGTCATTTGTAGTGAAGGAGTTCCAGGGAATATTCAGGGCACTTCTCAGCATTCTTTTGTATGTGCCATCTAGAGACTTCTCCATGGTTGCTGTGAATGTCTGGACGGACCTTTGGGTCTTGCCTTTTCCAATCACTAACGGGGCCAGCACATTCCCAGCCACTTTGACACATGCCACAACTGTCTTTAGAGTCGCTGGTTCTGGCATGGAGCAAGTGTTGACCTTTCTCTGCGACAACTTTGCTGGGTTTGTGCTGGAACTGGATACCCTTCTCATCCAATCCATGTTTCAAATGGAGGACGCTAATAGCCCACCAATCAGATAATGAAGGTCATCGAAATATCCCATGACCCTTTCCTCAGTCAGGCATTTCAAGAGATTGTGGCTGCAGCACTCCGTGTGCGGACAGTCAACTAAGGGAATCGTTTCCGCAGACCTCTCCAGTATTTGTTGCCTGGTTGGCAGTGGCAGTCTTTGAATTGGGTGGTGAGACCAAGGTGAGCCAAAACACGTCATATCCTTGTCAGCACCATGGACTTGGTCATATGGAATCTAGACTTGGCAGACTGTTCTCCTCCAAATCCTTGGGAATTGAGTCCTTTCTGCATGCCCTCATTCCCACTTTGGACCTCTTTTGATTGTATAGAGTTGCCAGTGGGATGGCAAACTTCTTGCAGGCATTAACTGCAGATATGACATCTTCATCAGTATTTTGCTTGTTTTTTCTTACAGTGATAGTGGCAATTAAATTCTCTCTCTCTATGTAGCATGATCCTTCAGGAATGCAACCTTCATGATGGTCCTTCTGTAAAGATCTCTTTCCAAAGCCAACTTCCCTGTTGTTTTCAGGTTCATTTCCAGATCACTCTTGATGTCGTCACTCCATCTTCTTCTTGGTCTTCCTCAGCCTCTATTGATGGGGATTTTTTCCTCAAATATAGTTCTTTCGAGGCATTGGTGACTTTTAATGTGCCCAAAGTAGGCTTATTTTCTCATTTCTCTGGTATTCACTAGCCAATATTTGTCAATGCCAAGATTTTGTAAAATGGACTCGTTAGTTCGTTTTTGTGTCCATGATATTCTAAGTATGTTTCTATAGCATTTTAATTCGAATCTAGATACAAGTTGTGGCAATTGGGAAAATGCAGGATCTTAAGAGTTTTATCCTTATGTCTATGGATGTACCTTGCCACAGCTTTTTGATTTTCCGCAATTTTTGTAAGGCCATTGCACAGCGTCTTTTGACTTCTTTGTGTATGTTTTCATTTTGTGTTAGCACTGTACCAAGATATTGGAATTCATTTACTAATTTGATGCTTTCATTGTTGATTTTGATATCAGGATATCTGTTGGTTTTGTTTGTTTTAGTTATTTTTGTTTTCTGGACATTTAGGAAGAGATTTTGGGCTTTGCTGTTTCGTTTAGTTATCTTAATGAGTTTTTCTAAGCCTTCTAGCTTGGTGGAAAGGAGCACAGTGTCATCTGCATATCTGAGTTCAGGCAGGTCATGACCTCCGATGTTCAGGCTATCAAATATTTCAAAGTTTGGGTCATGATATAATTTTCTCATAATGTTTTCTCTTTAGATATTAAAGAAGTACAGAGATATAATGCACCCTTGATGAACACCCTGTTTAACTTTAAACCATTCTGATGTTAGTCCGCTGACTCTTACTGCTGCTTACTGATCGCTGTACATATTTTTTTAAGCAGCAGTAAGATTCAGTGGACAGACATCACAATGGTTTAAAGTTAAATGGGGCCTTTGAATTAAAGAATTTAAATATCATAAAGCATTATGATGAAAATCAAGAAAAGCTGTCAAATTCAAGACAAAAAAGGTAGATGAAATACGAGTGTTCTTTTGAGTGTTGAATCAGGATTTTGTGTGAAGGAAAGGGTAAGCCAATGTATGGTCGGTTATAAAATAAAAAACAAAACAAAAAAACATGCCTACAATCAACAGTTTTCACATGTATGGTCTAATGAATGAGACAAAAGATATTGCTTTTACTCTTAGAGTATAATCTTAAGTACATAATGTTGATTCAGGGGCTTATAAATTCATTTTTCCAACACCAGTGTTGATGCATTGGGAATTGGGGCGAGCTACCCACGACTGGAAATGTGATCACTAAAAGACATTAAGGCTGGTCACAACCAAGAGGCCTTTTAACTGACAAAATGACACAAACATTCATTACATTAAAAACAAAATATGAAAATGAAACACAAAACAGAACTACTCAAAATATTTGTATAACAACAGCAGTGACACAAATCATTTGTAAAACCAACCCTAGAGGGTGTGTATGGCATCCACATTGAGTAAGTAAATAAGTAAATGGAAATGGCCTCACAGTCACTGAAGGACGCTTGCCCTAAACTGTGATCATCTTACTAATGTAGAGCTTGACATTTACAATTTTTGAGCATGGGAGATAGGCTTTAATGTTCCACATTATCAATACCAAATAAATGATATGGAGAAAAAAAACCAAAAAAAAAAAAACCCCCCCCCCCCCCAAACCCCCAAAAAAAAAAACAACAACAAACCCCCAAAAAACCCAACAAACCCCAAAAAACCCAGCAGCAACAACAAAAAACAAACAAAAAAGCAATAAAAAAGGCAGAAATGTTACTAGAAGTATATATAGACATAAAGTAACACAAAAATAAATTGAAATTAGAAGGGAAGTATGAAAACAAATGACTTTCTACATTTGAAGATGGCAAAGTAAATTGGAGAGTGAGACATAGCTTAGTGAGACTTGGTCTAACTGCTGGGTAGTCGGCATATTAAGCCTATGGCAAATCCAAAGTTTATCTTAGGTGGACTGACCAGCTGAAGGAGTTTATCTTAATCATTGTAAAATACTTATGATAAAGAAGGGAAAAATTGAGACCAAGGGCTGGGTTAATCATAAACGAGAGTTTATCTTAAGAGAGGTTATCTTAAACAAACTGTATGGATACTCAAAAAGCAGAGGTGTTGGCAAGGTCTTTCAAATGTCTATTTACAATGGAAAAAGAAGGGATATCCCTCAAATTAACAAACTGATGATAGAAGAGGCACTAAACAAGGACACACTTCAAGATGTCAAAAGGTTGTCAGAAAACACCACAAAATCACCAGATCAATTCTATCCTCATCCTGTTGTGCTTTTTGCAATTCTGAAGGGGTGGAATATCAGCTGGAGTCTGCAGTAAAATAACTCTCAAGTAATGAAAAATCCATTCTGTGATTTTTAGTTTACACAATCACTTCCCAAAATGTTAGACCAGCGGCTTGATAAAAGTAATGAAAGCATTACTGTAGCGAGGCAAATTTTGATCCAGTGATGTGATTCGAAATGGGCTCCTAAAAGGGTTCAGTCGTGGCTTGGACACAATACCAACTTTATAATTGTCTATCACTCTGGTGCTGAAAGAGATACTAGGGAGACCATAATCTGTGTAGTAGAGGGGCACTTTCTTCTGTGTTAATAACTTCACAGTGTGCATATAAGAAGTATATGCTCCAAGTCCTCCATTGAAACCTTAAAGAAGAAATATTAAATAAAATGTTTTTTTATGAATTACAAAATAAAAAAGACAGTTTGAAAGGTTGCTATGTTTATATATATTATATTGAGCTGTACTGAGAGAAAACAAAATTCAGATGCTGTGTAAAATATAAAATACCGGTAATTAATTTTGATGTGGAATGCAAATGTAAATATACTTATGGTATGTTAATATATTTTAAGTTGTACTGACTATGCGCAAACTAAATCAAATTTTGTTGAATACTTCTTCATATATAAACAACAGGAAGTATCAGTAATGAAAAGAAATTTGTTTAAATAAAATAAAACTTACACACAGCTAAATGTGGCATTGGAATACTGCTGTGGTCTACTTCATGATAGAGACCATTATAGACTTGAAGCGACAAGTTTCCTCTTGTTTTAGTAGACTTAGCTTGTGAATTTGGAATGTTGTTGCCAAAAAGATGAAGGTGTATTTGGAAAAACCGCAAAAGTCTAGCACATTCCTGTTAAAAAAAAAAAAAAACAACAACAAAAAAGAAAAAAAGAAAAACCAAACCAAAAAATGAACAATAATCAATAATGGATACTTTAATGTAGCTATAAAAGAATAAATGATCTACATGTGAATACATCTATACACATTTTGATGGCCATATTATCATTTTTAAAAGTGAGTCACAGACTGCAATTATCATAATGATAGTCTATTGCATCAATTTTCCAAGCCTTAAATCAAAAGGCCTCACAACTTACAAGAAAAGGCTGAAACATATCAGATTCTTTCTCTGCTCCAATAATATGGACTGTTAATACTTTTTCTTGAGTTAGTGATGAAAACACATGGGTAACTGAAATATATATGAAAAAAAAAAAGATAGAGAAAGAAGTTGTGTCTTCTCTTTGTTCATGTAGTATTAATTTCACAAATGAGATCAGCATAGGTAACTCTTACAAAACTTTTATGGGAGAAGATGATTAAGATGGACCTAAAAATGTATGTGTCAGCATAAAAGAAGCACAGGCAATAGCACAAAACAAACAGAGATGGAGAGTCATGATAGCCCTACGTCTGTCAAGCTCTGGAAGGATTAAGGTAAAAGGTAAAGTCCATGGCAGATGAACATTGATTCCTTAATTCAAAACATTATCATAAACATATTATTGTTAAGCTCTTGTCTATTGTTCAGAGACAATAAACCTAAATAATTTATTAACTGTTACCATCCATAGTAATAGTAATGTATCAATATCAAGATGGATGTTGCCATTTTGATACAAAAATAGATAACCAGGATTTATGTTGCATGCCTTGACATCTAGATCTAGATTGAGCATAAATAAAGAAAGAGGCATTTTAAACTTCTAACATGCAATGGACATCAAAGTTCAAAGCCTTTTTAATTGTAAAATGAAAGGAAAATGTGTGTGTGTGTGTGTGTGTGTGTGTGAGAGAGAGAGAGAGAGAGAGAGAGAGAGAGAGAGAGAGAGAGAG
>JBCJKE010044624.1:0-12019 GCA_039654525.1 Melibe bucephala | reverse complement strand
CATACATACATACATACATACATACATACATACATACATACATACATACATACATACATACATACCTACATACATACCTACATACCTACATACATACATACATACATACATACATACATACATACATACATACAAACATACATATATACATACATAAAACCTAAATAAGAAGTAAAAACCAAGAGAACTGTGGTATGTGTATTTCAGACCTAAAAAATAATAATACTGTAATTCAGGACAACTAACTTTTTGAACAACCATTTCTCCTATGTTTTTTCCAATCCAATGACAAGATAAAAAAACAACAAAAATAACGTAATTTCTAAAATCAAAAATTGCCTCAAAATGAGTCCAATAACTATTCTTAAAAATGGAGTGCTTAATTTACTGCTAAATATAAATGAACATAAAGCTATTGGTCCAGATAAAATTCAAGGCAAAACATTGAAACGATGCGCACTTGAATTAGTTGAGGTGTACATCCTTTTATTCCAGACTTCACTAAATCAGGGTAAAGTGCCAAATGATTGTAAAAATGCAAATGTTGTTCCAATTTTTTAAAAAGAAGATAGATGTATACCAGAAAAGTTTAGACCCGTTTCCATAACATCAGTATGTTATGAACTCCTAGAACACATCATACATAGTAACATAATAGACCATTTAGAAAATAAAATATGATATACCGGTACTCATACTTAACAACATCCAACATGGATTTAGAAAAAGAGAAGAAACTGTGAAACTCAACAACTGTGAAACTCAACAAATAACAACTATAAATTAATGATTTCAGTAATTGCTTGAATAGAAGAGGATAAATAGACGCAGGACTCCTAGATTTTTCTAAAGCTTTCGGTAAAGTAGACCACCATGGGCTGTTAACAAAGGTTAAACATTATGGAATACAAGACACATTATTAGATTGGATTTACAAGTTCTTAAAATATCTAATAAAAAGTAGCTTTCAGAATCAAACTAATGCCTACACAACCAAAGATTTTATAATTGCAAATAGTACAAAATACCTAGGAGTTATCATAGATAATAAACTACAGTGGATAACCATGCAATATGAAAGAACGCAAATGGTCTGCTCGCATTCCTAAAACATAATATCAATGACCACACTCAACATGTTAAAGATAAGTGCTACAAAACATTAGTAAAACCAGTCCTAGATTAGTCCTAGATTACGGAGAGTGTGTATGGGATCCACATTATCAAAACTAAATAGATGATATAGAAAAACAAATGCATGCAGATTCGTAACCAACAACTATAACTGCACACACACATCAGGTAACACAAACATAAACACAAAAAAATTGCAGTGGACGGCTCTCAAAGAACAAAGAGCTAAAAATAGGGTAACCACCCTCTACAAGGCAATTGATAACCAAGCAATATTACCACTTGAAGAATTTCAAATGAAAAATAATCATACCACATCTGATGCTCAAACATTTACATTACCATCTCCTAGTGTAGGACTCCTAGATTCATAGTAATTCATATTATATATTCATACTTCCCAGGTGTTTTTAGATTACGGGGTAAACTGGCAGTCAGTGTAAAGTGGAGGAAAGATATAGAGGAATTTAACAAAATCTTAATTATATAACACATGTAAATACAAGCTTTTAGCGGCGCGTTGACGAAAATACTCAGGTAAGCTAACTAAATGTGTGTGTCAGCTCTTTTGAAGAAGAAGAAGACACTATCAATGTTGTAAAGTGATGTTATGAACTTCTCCCGTCCTTTCAAGGAAATGATAACATGTCATTTCTAATAAAGATAAATACTCTCCTTGCAGACACCTGAGGTATTGTAAACTATAATAATTATTGGAAGCTTTTTGTGATTTGTCTCGGTTCAGTCGGTTTCGCTTACATTGTGTCTTACGAAAATGTATGGAAACATATATCAAAATAAATACCGATTATTTATATTCGTATTCGTTAAAAAATGGACACGAAAACTAAAACAAGGAAGTGCGACTATTATTTATAATAGGCTCAATCGGCACACAATACTAATACATTGCTTTGTTGTTACTAACATGTTCAGGCAACATACAACATGCCGTTTCTCAGAGCAAAGCGAGATTTTCAGCCTTGTGCCAGGTTCTAGATTTTGAGCAAAATCAACCTCAAAGCTGTATCCCCATCTGGCAGATGGTTTCTTGCTATCTCCGATGTTTTATCCCCCCCCCCCCCCAAATTTGCTTTATAGTTTTCTTAGATTCATTGAATTTTTTATTTTATTTTACAAAATACCATGTTTATTGTTACTTGTTATCTGAGGAGGGTTTGGTTTTAACTCGAAAATTCACTGTTTTGTTTTGTTTCTTGCGTGGAGACTTTATTCATTGTATGCTCCTATAGTTAGTCTTCATAACAGTTAATGAACTTATTGGCAATGTTGTGTGCTTAATGAATTTATGTTGTATTCTATTTCTACGTTTAATAGTTATTTATATTCTCCACCTTAATCTCTCTCGTGATAAAGAATAGCGAGGAAGTCTCGTAAGAAGAAAATAAAGAAGTTGATAACGCTGCCACAATGCATTTATAAGGATTCTTTTCTGAGTCTCTACCATTTCAACTTGCAATTTACGACAAGATAAGATGAGATAAAAAAAGAAACGATAAACTTTATTCATCCCGCCAAGGATATTTGGATGGATAACATGCCATTTTACAATTAATTAACACACGTAGCGTTAATTATAATTATGCTAATTGTAATTATACATAACATCAACAGGATTAAAATGCTCATAGCACTTTTAAGAAAGTGTTTTATCGGTACCCATCTAAATTTAATACGTTTAACGTAATATAATACTTCTCAGAATTATTATTGTCCATTACTGTACATCCATAGCCTATATTATAGGCCCATAGGATCTTGGCTAGTTTGTGTATGAATCATAGAATTATTCATATAAATAGAACATAATAATCGCTTCAAAAGTATCGTTGAAGAAAAATAATCGTATTTTCATCAATTCTTTGATTCCGATTTATCGACGTAAGCAAGAAGTAAAGTTTCTGAACTAACTGGCTAACTTGGACGAAAGTTTGCCCCAACTTTTACGGTAAGAATTTCACTTTATCTTTCAAATTGACAGGAAGGATGATTCATGAGAATCGTTATGAAGGTCCAAAATATACAAACTTGTTTTAGATCTAGACCCTCAAGTTAATTGAAGTATTAGAGTCAGATCGACTTGAACCTTTATAATATAATTTAGATCTAGATCTAGATCTAGATTAGATCTAGATCTAGATCTAGAGATCTAGATCTAGATCTAGATTATAGATCTAGCTTTTATGTTTTTATAGAATCTAGACTCTAGATCTAGCCCCTAGACTTCTATATTTAGTGTCGAGATTCTTGATTTCTAGACGATCTTACGCACGCATTCCGTCGTGCGCCTCACAGCATCACCCCAAGGTATGAGGTTCGCTGCCCAATTTTCTGTACAGTAACTTATCAAACATTTAATCAATGTTTTCCCGTTTATCAAAAATTGCTTTTTAATTTTTATCTTCTGGTTTGGTTTGCTTCCACTTTTGGAATTGCCCAACAAGCAAAGATCATGTTGATTTTTATAGAGAAATTAAGTTATGACATTGTATGTGTAACTTCTTGAATACAACCTTATAAAATCTACTTAGATTTTCAATAGATCTAGATTCTAGATCTAGATCAAGATCTATCTCTTTTTCATAAGAGCTGACAAATTCAGGTCAACTGAGTATTCTTGACAATGCACCGAAAAGTAGCCCTAACTACTAATTATAGATCAATAGTGCTATATATCTATAGTTTCAGGTTAAGAACACAGATTTATCACATACATACAATAATCCAAGATATAACAATTCACCCTTTTCGAATTTGGTGCAAATATGTATTCTAGACTATCTCTAACTTTACCATCGTTTATAGCTCGATGCTATTTCGGGAGAAATTCCACCTGGTCCGCCAGGCTATCTTTCTTAAACAGTACTATTTGGGCACGAAATATTTTGTATTCAATTTGTTACTTCCCTTGCATGGCGGACCAGGTGGAATTTCTCCCTCTATTTCCCCGGTCGCCGGATTATTTGGAAATTAACATGATTGTCCCTTTATTGAGTTGACCAAGGTGTGAATTTGACGTATATCAATAAGTCATTTGACATTTCACATGTATTGGCAGTCAGTGTGATTCAGTACAATGCCATAATGACGTATCCCACTTACGCACATTGTGTGGGCCATTTGTGAGAGCTGATCGACATAGACTAGATGGCAGCAATAATGAAATGAATGGCGGCCAGCTGATCTCTGTTTTCATGATGAGCTGACTCAGACTCTTTAATTTACTTCACTTATATGTGTCTGCTATATAAAAGATATTTTAAATGATAAAATGCTTATATTTTAAACGATAAAATGCTGCAAATTCCTGTGCGTGCGCATTTATGTTTGCGTATTGGTGTGTATTGATTGAAAGACAGAGAAAGAGAATGTGAATTGCATTGCAGTGAGAATGAGAGAGAAAGAGATCAATGTAGAGAGAGAGAGAGAGAGAAAGGGGGAAGGGGAGGAATATAGAGAGAAGGGTTATTGGCAGGAAAAGAGATAAAAAAGAGAGGTAGACATATAGGGGAGGCAGAGAGAGTGGCTAGAGAAATAGTGCTTTTTTACATACACGCCCATACCTGGCGGCTGGGGGCATAGCCACTTTATTGTTTGTAGTATAAATGTTGCTACTTTTTGTAGTAAAAATAAGGCACTTCTTAGTATGTTACCACCAGCTCTTCGGCTGTTACCGCCGTAACTCTAGAAATTCTATACATATTTAGCAAATTAAATGTCTTTAAGTTAAGAATGTGCCAAATTTACCCAAAATCCACTCAAAATACTGATGAGAGGTGGAAACAATTAAATTATTTCTTACAAAAGGATTTTTAGCCTGTATTTTACTGAAAATTATGAGGTTTCAAACAAATCTGTAAAATTACTAGACATAGAGTTATGTCCCTTGGTAACTGCCAATGACTGGTGGTAACAAACGAAGAAGCGCCAAAAATAAGGCAGCATCTATAAGGACAAATAGCCATGGGAGGCTCTTCGAGGCTATTTGGAATCTAGGCTGAATAGCCTTCCGTGCATATTTGGACTTGTGTGACGAAGAAGTGGGGATGGGGGATTGGATGGTGGTGGTAGGAAGATCATGATACAGCACTGTGTATGATGTCTATGTATGTAGCGTAACTAAGGTGGTGATGGTGGTGGGAAGGAGAAGAGTGCTGTATAGAGGATTAAATTTACTATAATAAAAATAAAGAGAAGGAAAAAATGGACCGGCCAAAGCATGTCAATATTTTTATATATATAAGAAAATGACGATGTAGCAGATGACTTGAGGAGTTATTGAAATGTGCATCATGTACATCAGCTACTCTACTAGTACTAGGAGTAGGAGTTTGGAGGTAGACATGCTGTCAGAGGGGAGGGTGACCTGTAGGTAGTTTCCAATTCCACTGTATAAATATAGTGTTATAGTATAAGTGTCGAAACAAATTAGACAGAGCACTGACTGTGCGACAACACAACAAGAGGAAATGAGATCAAAGCCAATTTCTGAAAAGAGAAGCGAGACGTATTTCTCACCAAAGCACTAAAATTAACAATAAACTCCCTTGACCCCACGCTTGATCCGTCTAGTCCTCCCGGTGACCCCTCATGTCGGAGTCTCAGCCCAGACAGCCAGCATAGTGCCCATCACACTGTGTGACTCGAGGCCGAATAGCCACGGGAGGCGAATAGCCACGGGAGGCTATTCGAGGCTATTTGGTCTCGAGTCAGAATAGCCACTTCATGAAAATAAACCCATAGGCACCAAGAAGGTCTGTATTTAGTATGAGAATCAATGAGACAGGTGTTTTTACTTTGTCTTGATGTTACTTTCTTTTTTAGCTCAGATTTCAAAGCCTTGTCACTTTTTGTTTTGTTTTTGATCATATTGATCAAAATCTGTGTGCGTCAATTAGACAGTTTTTTTGTTTTGTTTTGTTTTTCTTTCTTTTTTTTTTTGCTCAGATCTGAAAGCCTTGTCACTTAAAAAAAAAAAAATTGTATATATTTTGTTTTTTATTTGGTCGTATTGATCGAAATCTGTGTGTGTGACCACTGTGGACATGGAAGAAGTTTCTGCCTTATTTATTACTATACATATATTAAGATCTCTCTTAACAGACAATCTTGATCTTCATCAGTGAGATGCAAAAGGAGTTACTTGCTCGTATTACGCAGAAAAAAAAAAAAGAAAAAGAAAAAAAGACTACATATCACAGCACTAAACACAAACCTAGGAATTCATTTTGGGCCCCAATCTAACATTTAAGCCAGTGTTGGAATTGCTTTAGTGGGCTACTGTTAATGATAGGAATTGAGAGAAGGCTCTAGTTAGCTGAGGTCTGAGGTAAGAAACTAATTTTGTAAGTGTCCGTTCGCGTGTGACAGTTTTGTTGTTTTTGGTTTGAAATAAGGTGGTACAGAAGTTTTTGCGAGAGTGCACTCCGGCTGAATGCCCATTTTGCCAAAGTTTTTTTGATGAAACCGATTTTTTTACCATCAGAATCGTCACTCTGAGTGTCTGCCTTCGAAGCCATCTGCCGCCTTAGTGCCCTGTATGTTGGCATGGTGTCAATTAAAAAAACAATGAAATATCAACTTACTATAGATAAAGTAACCATGAACACTTGTCTGGAGTTTGCTAGGGTGTCAAAAGGCATCCCTCCTGCTCACTTGAATAGTTTTCCCACCCCTTTGTGTCTGGGAACAGGTAACAAATGAATTCCCCCCTTGGTGGTCCACTGTCCAGCCAATCAAATTTGTTAATGCGACGCAAAAGGTGTGGCCTAGATTTGGACGTCGATGAAGAGACATGCTCAGCTGTTCAATGACACAAGACGGCCCATGCCTTGTCTCAACAAGGTGGTTGGTTAAAATGAATGACTGTCTATCGATTTATGCAGCACAATGCACTCGATTCCCTCCCTGTCGCGACAAATTGATCACTGTCTGGCTGTGTTTAAACTTTTTGAAATTGACGGCATGGCTTGTAAACTTAAAAAGCGATTTAAAGACTCAGCAAGATGACCTTTGTCCACACATGACAAACAAGTTTCAATATGTGTCGTTCACTTTATGACATTTGAAAACTTTTGTAAGCTAAAGATATTGAAAATCAGACCTTGGGAGCCACAGGGTTGATTTCGTCTGGGTGCCCGCTCTGCCTTAGTGCCCTGTTAGGCTGCTTCCCGACCACAGGGCACTTTTGCGAAAACTCTGTAATGTAATTGCTAGTGAGTCTCCATGGATGATTGTGTTCATCTTTATGAGGCGTACATGCTTTCTTTGGGTCTCCAATGTCTCCCATCAAACATTTTCCAAGTTATTGTTCATACAATCTGGCTCTCTGGATCTACAGTTGGTGACGGAGCACCCTGCTCTTCTCTGCATATTTTCTGTCTGTGCTATAAGCTTTTGGAGATGGATATGATGATGTGGAAGGGTATTCTGGGAATTGGTCTTACCAAAGTTTTTTTTATGCCTGGGATTTGATGGTTTTTGGACACCGATAGAGGTTTCTCTTGATATATCCTGGTGTTCTGTATGCTTCTGTTGTTATATAAAAATTGTAGATTTACATGAAGATCTCATTTCAGGTCTCTTTAGAGATATGGATGCCAAGATATTGAATGCTATCCACATTTTTAGGACTTGACTTTTATTCTTTAAAATTATTATTAACTGTCATGAGTTGGCATTTTCTTCTTTGAAAATTCAATTGCCATTTCTTGAACCACTGTATTAAGAATTCCAGGTCTTTTTGGAGGGCTTTTGTATCATTTGAGTTTTTATTTCTCTAAAAATAAAGCTAATGATATTGATGGTGTTGATTGTGGTGGCGATGACAATAAATAATAATAATAATAAATTAATAATAATAATAATAATAAAATTAATATTAATAATAATAATAATGATAATGATAATAAAAACTTTGTATTTGTTGGTTTACCGAATAAAAGCCCTAAATGAGTGCCCTTTACTATGAACACATCATTTCTGTTTGGTTCTGGAGGGGATGGCCTCTGTGACCCAATCACCTAGTAGTAAACAATTGTATATATATAGCTGCTGCCTTTTTTCTAAAAGAGAACACCAGACCAGTGATTGTTGGTACGTAATGACCAGTCTAACATGAACTGTCAGGGTTAATGAGAAGGCAGATCCGTCTGCTGAGCCATGTCTACACCATAATACCTATCTGGACATGGTGTGATACATGATTATCATAATCTGTGGGAGGTCACATTGATAAACAGTTTTAAATCTGGTAACGTCATCTTTGTCATTGCTGCAGTTCTCTTTTTCTACACTTGGATGACACAGATGTGTGAACAATTACAACTTTCTCATTCAGTAGAGACATTGAAGTTGAAATGTAAAGTGCCCACGTCACATAAACTGGTTTCTCAGCTTTTTTTGAAGCCATAGAATGCAACATTTTTAAATATTGTGTTTGGTTCTCAAGCAAATATTCCATTTTGAAAACTGTTGCAAGTAGTGGCTGAGGCGTCATGCCAATCATCATTCCTGTTCAGCGTAGGATTGTAATGGTATAGACGCAAAATTTTGTATGTGCTTGGGATGTGGAAAGCATGTGCATGCTGGAAAGTATTGGGTGCATTTAGCAAAGATCACAGGAAAAAGACTATAGATGTATGTCAACATAGACTTGGTTATCGTAAAGCTTATAAATATGGTTACAAACTACTGGAAAGTACTTAGATGTATGTCAGCATGGACTGTTGGACGTAGACTAGATTTTGAGAAAGCGTCTAGCATACTGGTAATTAATACATGCACCCTGGAAAGGTCCATACAAACAACTTTATGCAAGACCTTTAAATAAAAATGCAGCTTTCATGTTTTTGTGAATTCATAGCTTAGATCTGTTGCTCACTTTTTGGTACATGTACTCATGTACTTATATTTTAATTTGATAATAAAGGTTACATGGCTTTTGATTATATATAGTTTTCTCAGATCCTTATCGTTCCACTCGTATGTATATATATTTTTCTCTCATGTCTTTATTCAGATCTCTTTCAGTTTATTTATTGCCATATTTCCATACATTCTTTCCTTACAATAGAAACTAACAGTTAAGAGCAAGTTTAGTCTAGATTAGTTTGAAATGCAGACTTAAAGATCAAAATTAAGTAATAAATATGGGATGTTGTGGAGGAATGCTAATGCATTGTAGTGAAATATGTGTAGATGAAATATAATCCATAAGTGGATGGGATGGAATAGGCACATGCTCTTCAATTGATTCTTTTCAGCCTGATTTTACTTCGGCCTCCAAAAGAGCTAAAGGTAAATTAAAATGCAAGCCATGTATACCAGAAGTTGGCACTATTGGCCTTTTATATTCATTGTGCAGCAAATGCTGATCATTAACTCTTGATGACCAAATATTTATATGGCAGTAATGCTTAGGGTATAATTTATGCAGTCTTGATATCTCAAGTGGAGAAATGCTTTCTGGTCTCCTATAGTTGATATTGCATGTGTCTCTTTTTCATTTTAGCACAATTATGGTAATTCATCTTCACTAGGGTTTATTTTGTTTTTGTTTTTTGTTTTTTTTTTGGGGGGGGGGGGGGGGGGGGGGTGTTCTTCTTTTAATGAAAAATACTGAACCTACAAGAATTGAATGTGTAATGTTTTGCATGAATCCAATGAAAAGTGTTTAATAAGTTTGTTGCGCTTTGTGATGTGTTCTCTTTTTTTGATTCTGAATATCTGTAATCATATTTTGTCACAATCCTGTTGCCTTATCATTTGATCAAGGTCTACGGGATCGCTGTATCCTTGCAGAATATCATTGTCTCTCAGTCTGACTTTTCATTAGGTCTCACTCGTGAGTTTTGTCAGTGGGTGAATAGATATACTAAACTGACTGAACACAAACGTTTAAACAAAATATATTCAGATACTTGGCAATAAAAGAAAAAATGATGCTTATCAGTACTTATTATCAGCACTTACTTATCATTGACTATTTCAAGGATATTACATGCTATCACCCAAGTTCCAAGAAACACACACATACACACACACACACATACACACACACACATACTGAGACACACACATACACAGTGTTTTTCTTCTTGATAAAGGTGTGACTGCTAAAGGAATGAAAATGCCTCTCTCAAGATAATCCGTCGTAAGCATTGAGCTGCGGAACTCTCTTGTACTAATATTGTCCCAGAAGCAGAGCAATATTTACTTAGTGTCTAGTCTCTAAAGCGTTCTGGTCCTCTAGGCCATGCAGGGGCGGCTCCTACTATGGCTAACTATTACTGTCAGCGCTGCCTGGGATGTCGTCATTCTGTTATTGTGGTGAGCGGCAATGAAATGGTAGCGTATTAGAAATGGGATTCTGTCCTTTCCGCTCTTGTCGACACGATACGTGTAATACAGGGTATAATATAATAAGACAAAGAATTAGATCCAGACAATTTAAATAGGCCCCATAGAAAATATTTACAATTACCGTTTACGTGGGCAGCGCGGTCTTAATGTAAGACGCTTGGCTTGTAATGGAGCGGTTGCAGGTTCGAGCCACGCTGCGGGCCCTTGGGAAAGGTTTCCATATATACCGCATTTTCCTCACTCCACTCAAGTGTAATGAGTACCTGATCGTAAAACAGCGTTGTCTTTGTTCCAAGAACAATGTATTGCGCCTTACTGGCAGCATGCTAGCATGTTCCGTCTTATGTGTTCAGTGTTGCTGTTGGCAAGGGACCTCTTGTAAAGCGCTTTGAGCACATTTAGTGGATATTGCACTATATAAAAGCTCCAATTTATTTTATTTACAGAAAATTAAGAGAGAGAAATTTGTGGTTCCACTGAGAATTGAACCCTGGACATGGCACTGAATCGTCTCGCCGAGGCAAGCATAGCGTTTTTAACACTGTATTTGTTAATATTTTCTATGGGGCCCATTGACATTGTCTGGATCTAGTGTGTTAGATCTAATTCTTTGTCTTATAATTCAGTCCCTTTCCTCATACTTGTGTCCGGATCTAGTGTGTTAGATCTAATTCTTTGCCTTATCATTCAGCCCCTTTCCTCATACTTGTGTACGTAACGGATCTAGTGTATTAGATCTAATTCTTTGTCTTTTAATTCAGCCCCCTTTCACATAATTGTGTCCGGATCTAGTGTGTTAGATCTACATGTAATTCTTTGTCTTTTAATTCATCCCCTTTCCTCATCCTTGTGTCTGTGGATCTGAAATACTAACGCACGGTTCCAAGCGTTGCCAAGCTAGCATTTCATTATCACATCGCAAGGCGTGTCACTGTCACATAGGCCATGGGCCTCAAGCTTCCGTTTTGTAGCGGATTTCCGCCATTTCAAGTTATCCACCCGCTGTTTTCTTCCCCCAATATCGATCGACAAATTTAGTGGACACCACATTCTTTGTGGGCTGCAAGTGAAACAATGCTGGATTACTGCATGTGTTAAGTTTTTACAAGGTCCGTTTTGAAAATACATGTAGCACCTCCAGTCATATTCACGATCTCACGGTGTCATTGTAACATCGTTATCCCGTACTGGTTGGGTACATAGTGAACACTTTTGGCAATGCATTTATTTGACCATGGTATTGCTACATCTATCATTCCATCTGTGTATCCATCCGTCCGTACGTCCGTACATACGTCTATCTGTTTATCTATCCATCCACCCATCCATAAATCCATCCATGCGTCCGTCCGTCCGCCTGTCCGTCCGTCTGTCTGTCTGTATATCTATCTATCTTTCTATAATGATAATAATAATTATTATTATTGTTATTGTTGTTGTTGTTGTTATTGTTATTATTATTATTATTATTATTATTATTATTATTATTATTATTATTATT
>JBCJKE010044513.1:0-12019 GCA_039654525.1 Melibe bucephala | reverse complement strand
CCCCCAACACCCTTTTCTCCTTCACACCACACCTGCCTATCCATAAACACACCGAGATACACACACACAATACACACTCACACACATACATCATACACAATCATAGCCTTAAAATCAACACAGACCTGAATAGTAGGATCCCGGGCCATGGCTGCTATAAGGAAGATACAATTTTCCTTCTGTAAAACTTTTACTGAGCTAAAACTCTCCGTACTGGAGATGCGGGATATGAGCTTGCCTTTCTCTATGTCCCAAAGCAAAGCTGATCTGTTAAAATTAAAATAGAAGAAAACAAAACAAAATAAGCAAACCTCACCATGACATGCCTTTCAATAA
This sequence comes from Melibe bucephala, assembly GCA_039654525.1. Classification (NCBI taxonomy): domain Eukaryota; kingdom Metazoa; phylum Mollusca; class Gastropoda; order Nudibranchia; family Dendronotidae; genus Melibe; species Melibe bucephala. The sequence goes on along the minus strand of JBCJKE010044513.1, from coordinate 11,683 downwards.
ATTTAAGGAATACAGTAGAACTCGGAAATAACGAGTTGACGGGTCTAACCCTAATTACTTGCTATTCCCGAGCGGCCTAAAATCAACGTTAATGTTGTCAAAAGGAAGGAAAAGTGGGAATATTTAGCGACTAGACTTGTGTGTGCGTGTGTATTTGTAAACACTGTGTGTTCATGTTTGATGTGTGCAAGTGCGATGCTGAGATGACATAAAATTGATCTAAAGCACAATTCTGATAGATTCTGATACCGTAGGTTACTTATTCGGCCGGCTGGTCTATGGTAGACAAGATCTAGATCTAGATTCTGTGGCATCAATACACTCTGTAGCCTAAGCCCACATTAGTTTTACCATCCGTAGTCCTAGCCTGAGGGAGGAAATACTTGCTGTTTCTGAATTGACCTCTTTTTCGTATGGGCTCCTTTCATGCTAATTTTATTAACTCAAATAAGGGGAAAAAACGGGGATTTAGATTTTACTCGTTATTTCCAAGCTCTCGCTATTTTAGAGTGCGTTACTTTCATGTTCTACTGTCTTATATTTGTTTATTTCCAGGTCCTCTGCAACATAGTTGACAGTATATTAAATAGACTCAGAGAATTAGAGATTTCAAGAAGTGGTGACCGGCAAAAGCATAATTGAAGACACAGAGATGGCATGCATATTTATATAAGAAGACACTTTCATAGTTACTGTTTCTATTTCAATGCAATCCATGTCAAAACACAGAGATAATGTATTTGTTTTAAATTTTGCATTTTTGTTAAACATTTGGGATATTTGAGTTCTATTTTATTTTTATAATTGTAATGGAAAGTTAACCAATAACAAAAGAGTTCATTTACTTTGAACGATTTCCATTCATTATTGAATCTTCAGTTGTGGCAACTATAAGATATTCCTCATCTGAGTCAAGTTCCATCAGGGAAATGGAATAAAAAAGCTCTGGGTTTGTCAACACATGCAAAATGTCTCCAGTTGATAAATCACAGATCCTTACAACATTACTTTCTTTATAACTTGATAAAACCTGCAATGAAAAGGAAAATAGTTTAAACTTTTAACTTTTAATGACACAATGTGAAACAGAAAATGATAAGAAAGTGAGCCGATGTCTAAATAGCACCATATTTTATCATAATTTTTTATTTTATGTAAAATAAATGGGGATATTGCTTGCCTTTCCCTGTAAACAAGTAAAATTATTCCAATAACCAAACTCAAATAACTCCTCAAACCTGAATCAACTGATGATTTGCAGTAATGATGACGTGTTTTCCAGAATTGCTAGATCGTCTGAATGTCAGAGATTCTTTCTTTCCATCAATGTTGAGAGTGGCCTCTCCTCTTCTGGGAATCCAAACTTTAAATCCATCCCCAGCACTGAATGTCAGGAGGAAGTAGGCATCTGGTGAAAACACTAGATTGGTGATTGTCTCTGTGTGATGGAGTCGGTAGATGGTCTCCAACCTCATTTCCTCTCTCTTTGGTGAGCAGATGAAACAACAGCCTAAAAAGGAATTACCAAAGTCATTCTTAACTTGACATTTTTGTTAAAATCTGACAGTATGATAGGCTAATATTTGATGCCTAATAATATGTGATAGTGATATTGGCTTTTATCACAACTATTATCTGGTAGTCCAGATATATTTATGGAATAGCTTTCTTTTGCATGTCCTCCTTGAGACTTTTGAAGTTGAAACATTTGGACACAATAAAAAATAATTCCTATCTCAGTGTCATACAATCTTTTATGAATAACTAAGTAAATAAAAACATTTATATTTGATAAAGCAAAAAGGGGAATTTTAGAAGTAGACTCAATAGTGGGGTTGTGACAAAAAAAGCCCAACCAAAAACCTAACAAAAAAACATGTGTCAATTTGTTTGTCTTATTGAGAGCTTAAAATATTAGTTTGTGTGAAAATAAGTGAGTCCACATAAATCAGAGGAGGGATAAGGATGGGGTTTCTAATTTGTTAATCTAAAGTGAAACTTCACCCTATAAAGGTTGATCTTAAATTAAACCAATATGCATGTATAAAGTATATGAAAAACAATAAAAAAAAAAAGTTTACTTATTCTTATGGGAAAATTTAGCCCAAAGCTAAAAAGGAGCTAAGTTGTTGTGAGAGGCAAGTTACACAATCAATTCTTACGGTCATCAGCATAAGCAACGATGTCACCAGAAGAAGACACATCCATTGACAATGCTTCCTTTTCCAATTGATACATAATCAAATGGGCCTTTTCATACAAACGGTAATTATAAACCGGATCATAAGCTGACAGCTCTTTGTAACAACACAAAATGATAAATCTGTGAATAATAACAAGAAGACATTGAAATGAGGCTGAAAGTAATCATACAACCACCACCCCTAGTTCTACTTCTACTACTACCACTATCACTACCACTATCACTACTACTACTACGACGAGGACAACAATGACTACTACTACTACTACTACTACTACTACTACTACTACTACTACTATTACTACTACTACTACAACTACTACTACTACTACTACTACTACCACCACTACTGCTGCTGATAAATAATAATAATAATAATAATAATAATAATAATAAATAATAATACTAATATTGAAAGCGAGTTATAATTATGTGTTTGATATGGAATTAATTAAAATAAGGGCTATGAAATGTTTTGATTCTAAATGCATGCTGTTGATTGACCCCGGGTAAGATAAATCTTTCAACATTAGAAAGTGGTGGTTTTGGGGTGAATCTTCAAAGTAAAATTACTTCTTGTTGTCATAATAGATCTGTGTTATTGTCATTAATAAATTTCAAATATTCAGGGTTTTGATAGAAATGAATCCAATCCATCACAAACAGTGATCTAAAAGAATTTGAATTAAAAACAAGGACAATGATGGACAGGTTAACAAAGGAAATGGAAGAAAATTGTAAGGCAAAGTTTTCAACTGGCAGTTGACAACCAACTGCAATGTCTCTTTAGAAAATCAGAATGAATGTAGCCACCATAAACTTTAACAGCTGTTTCAGTAAAATAGCTATGAACAAAAGCGATTGGGCTGGAAGAAATTTCTTGCCATTTTTTTTTTTAAATTACATATATATTTCACTTGTCTCTCAAACCATATGAATCTTTTAGTGGAAGCTTATTAGAATCATAAAGGTTAGTGGGATTGATAAAAATCCAAAAATTAGACAGACATTAGTATACCTTTTATTTTCATTGAACCTGAAGGAATGCACATGTGTTTTGGTGTCATCTATCATCACTTTTTCCCCACCTTGAGCCATGTCCAAAACAGTCAATGTATCCGTTTTTCTATTGATTTGCTCAAGAACATACAAGTACTGTTCTTTTACACTGTACTGAATAGGATAATCTCTTACACGGTCTTCACCTTTGATTATTAAAAAAAAAAAAAAAAGACAAAAAACAAAAACAAAATGCGCCCAATGAGTATGATGTTTTAAAACATTATATTTTATGAATACGTATTCAATATGGATTCAGCACAAACTTTTAAAAGTCTTAAAAATGATAATTGATATATGTGCCATGTTCAGTTAAAATTTCATTGCATGTATTGAATCTACTTTAAAAATTTTAAAGCTAAATTTGATATTAAATGGCTATATCCATGGTAAATCCAAATATTTTTTTCACTTAGAAAAGTTGATTGATTTTTCACTTTTTAGGAAATTTTGCCTCAATAGTATTTACACCTCACATCATCCAAAGAATGTTATTTCAGCATTTCACAACTAAATCCATACCTGAGGTGTTGGGCTAAAATACATTGAAGAAATGAAGAAGTAACATTCTGAAGAGAATTATTGATTTTTCAATCATTTTGCAGAATGACTCTCATTGATAGAAAGGAGTTATGAAGACATACAAACAATGAACTTTATTGCTTTGGAGATATAATATACCAACCTTACATTCTTCATAGTTTAAAACTAAAAAAGAAAAGGCAAGATGTATAAACATGGAACAGACAGACATGAAGTATAAAAGATCTTTTTCATTCCCTCCCTACTGTCCTGCTGAAAGCTATAATGCAGACCTAAAAGATGAATATCCATGTTTAATGAAGTTTGAAGCATCTCTCCTGGTTTGGGCATGCAAGCATCAAATGGCATCATTATTGGACAGGAGTTTTCATGCATCCACTTCATGGAGTCATCTACCAACTTCTGTAAGCTTTCACTTGGTGCTTTATTTTTTCCTAACTGGCACACAATCTGTTACATTAAGATAAAGAAGGATATAGCAATACAAGGGCACATATGGGAACATCATGGATATTAACAAAAGAATTATTTTTGGTCAATTTATTCAGATATTATGTCATAAAATTCTTGTTTCATAAAATAAAAACATCAATTTACTGATATGATTTACAGAAATACATTTTCCTTTACATATCATATCAATCAATATTTAGCTCAGAGAGGTGGATATATCTTTCAATCATATTTAAATATACTCCCTTACATATTTAACCTTCAAATAAAGCTAGCAATACATTTTTGGAAAAGTAATTGAGCTACAAATAGAGGAATGTCTTTTGATTTAAGTTTCAATATGTATTTTGGAAGATAACAATTGCTTTAAAATAATTTATTGAATATATACTGAGATATGTCTGTAACTCAGAGAGTATGACTATTTCTCTTACCTGTGCTGCAATGTTGTTGGGGTTCTGTCTGATTGCATTGATTCCAAGGCTTAAAATATCAATAAGGATTTCAATATCTCTAAGTGCTGTTGCTAAATCAACATGAATTGCAGGTTCTCGTACAGATTCAAGGTCCATTGAAGTTGTTTTAAAAGTGTCTTCATTTGCTTCTGGCTGTTTTTCCTCAAGTGCACTTAAACCTTGCTTTTTATTCTCTGTTATAAATAAATCATCATCTTCTTTGATTGGGTTCTCTGTAGTTCCATTCCGTTCTTCACAGTCAGCTTCATCCTTTTCCTCCTCATCTCCTGTGTCTGGTTTTTCCTCTTCTTCATCTTCTGATGGTGGTTGGTCATCTTCTTCTTCTTCATCTTCTTCTGACAGCTCATATCTTTGTTTCAACATGCACATCAAATCTGATCTCAACTCTGTCACGCTAGAAACTCTTGCCTTGGCAACTAAAAAGTTGATATTAGTAGTAATTTCTCTGTGAAAATCTTTCCACATGCCAGCAGAGGCTAAATGCCATGGAAGCTCCATCAATTTGCGCTTATTGAGACGTCCATCCTTATAATGCAAAGCTTGAGAAGACACCTGTAAGATTTTGGTATAGCATTAGTAATCACTTGCCTGATTCAAACTTACAGCCTTACTGTTACTGCTGGATAAAAATTACTAGTTCTAAGAAACGTATCCTCTACTAAAAATTCAGTTATTTAAATCAAAGAGGTTGCACTGACTTCAATAAAATCTTTTACAAAAAGATTTTGCTGTCCTTATTCTCTGACGAGTATATATCCCTATTGTAAGAAACATAATCATGTTGCAGGCTAAACTCTTTCAGTATTTTTATAATTCTACCAATTGCACTGTGAAGAGAAATCTTTCCTCTTAAGTTTCTTGAGTATTATTTGGTTGTTTGGATCATTCATCAAGGGTCAGTTCATCATAGTTGTTTTCACTATGTGTTCTACCTAAATCCCCCTTTGTTTTGCCTTGTGTTTTTATACATATTTCCTTTCCTTTCTTTTTTTTTTCTGAGCACTGGACAACAATGGCTGAGTAACAAGGGAATCTGATCACCAAATAACGCATACATTGTTGTGTCTTAAACCAGGTCTATATTCGAGGACTGCATTGTAATTATTTTTATGCATAAATTAAAAATATCATGTGTCTGCATATGCAGCTTGTGGGTATTGAAGTTTTACATACAGATCTATTATTGGTTGAAAGTATACCATATGTATGTGTATAACTGCTTAAAGTGGTGAAGTGATATGAATGAATAAATGAAATCCGTTTGCAAATCCCTTTACTTGGCTCTCCTTCAAAATGGATTGAATCATTGGATGCTAGTAGTCCTTTTTATTTGTGAATTATTTTAACTTATGTAAGTCTGCAAAGTTTTGGAGTGTACAGGGATGTGATATGGTTGAAAATCATAGGAAAGATGGATGAAGGTTTTCAGTTTTCCATTCACCCAAGGATACTCTCCTCTGCATTAGGAATTGTTTCCAAAAAAAAAAAAGTGAGGAAAAGAATGCTTTTTTATATGAAGAAAATTGATCGAGGAGAAGTGAAAAAAGAAATCAAAACAATGATGTAAGTCATATTGTATCTACCTGTCTGATGTTTTCAGGATACCACCCTTTCTTCTCTTTATAAAGTTTCAGTGGCTTATTTTTCTTATACCAGTAGCCTTGGAAGTAACGAGCGCAGGCTCGATGAAAACTTTTCCTATATTCAGGAAAAAAAAAATTATTCAATTTGAATTTTTGTAATGCCTTCTGTATTAATATAAGGTGCCTAACCAAATGTAATTGAAAGAATTAACAGAAATCAAAAGTTAAAAATCTCTTGAGCCAATCTCAATATTCTATGACAGAGAAAATGTGAGAATCAACATTTTCTCTTGATTTTTATATTCATCAAAGATATTAAATACAACAGCAATTTCCATTTATGAACACATTTCTATATTACTCTTAAGCCATTTAAAAATATGTAAAACTGTCATTTATAAAATTCTCATTTGTAACACACCAATGGTTGAAGTTTTAATATGCTACATATTATTGAACGCATGAAAATAAAGCCAACCTGTTTTCTTCAGTTAGATAACGCTCTGATGCTGCCTCTGAAAAAGCTCTATGGTACCACGTCATTAGTGACATGTTGTCTTCCATTTCCATGGCCACCACATCTCTCATTTCCAGCAATAGATTGGACCAAACGGAAGACGGGATACGGATGTTGTGGGGATCAGGTGGAAGGTGATGTATGTAAGTATCCTGGAGAACCTCATTATCAAGGGACAGTAAGTCCTCTATCTCATCAAAAGCTGCACCTTGATGCATGCAAGTGAGGTATCCTGATGGACAGACAATTGAATTTAATTAGAAAACCATAACAACAGAATTGATGAATTACAATTAGGAATACAAATATAGTCTGGTAAATAGGAAAGAATGTTTCCCTTGTCACTTTTAAATTTATAATTTTATTTATTTTGTTTGAAAACCAGTGGCTGAGATGAAAGATCAAACTGAATGTTCTTGTCAATGATCAGAATATGAAATGAATTTATGGATGAACATCATAAAAGTTTACCATTTAATTCAATATTAGCCATAGTAATAGCAATAAAATAATTTTATAGCACCTAATTCCACCATGTGTTCTGAGGCCCATCACAATGAGTTATAATAAAACAATTTATAAAATGAGTAACAAAGACAAAATAAAATTATCCTAACCATAAAATGATTGAAAAAAAAACGTGTTCCTATACAGCATGTAAATGTAATTGCGTTATTACTAAAATCGTCAAATTTCTATTCACTGATCAATGCTTAGTGATCAAAAGATTAAAAAAAGAGGTGAGTTTTAAACATTTCAAACATCTTCTTTTATGAATGATAAACAGTCACTTTCGAACCATCTTTGCTATTGTGATAACTTTTAAGATATGGAAAAATATAAATCATTTTTCTACCTAAGCTTACTCCTAGCCTCATAAATGATTTATGGGAAAACACCCTCATCTTGAGATGCTTACCAAATGCTTTGGTCACAAGAATAATGCCATGGCTTTTTTCTAAATTCATGAAGAAATGTGTAATTGCATTGGGTATATCAGATCCTAGTAGAAGTTCTTTCACTTTGAAATGTGATCGCCAAGATAATGCCTGTTGTGTGATGAGTTTTAAGTAAAGAGGAGAGGGACACTCGCGAAATCGTTCTGAGGAAAAAAAAAAGTATCCTGATTGTAATTTAATGGTGACAAATTTTTAACTCATACCAAAACCAGAGGAATATGAAACAAGAAATGTGTAAGTGTTATATGAAAATCTAGTAAATAAGGTGAAGGAAATAAAAGATTGCACACAGTATTTGACATCTAAAAAAAAAAAGGTGATTCCAATATTCCTTAGGAAATAAAAAAAAAACAAATAAGGGGAAAAAATTAAATATTATAGGCAAGAAAAAGTATTTTCATCTTCTTTGCTTTACTAAGCTTCGAAACAAAGTAACAAACTATGTATACCTGTCAGTAAGTCTCTTTGCGGCCTTGTAATACTGCGACTCTTGCTGTGGCATATGGAACTGATAACTTTTTGGGCTGCTGCCTCAGAAAAGGGTGGTACCTCGATGAATTGATCATCAGAGGGTAATAACCTCCTGGCACTCTCTAAGATATTGTGAGCTGAGGGCAAGGTGGACACAATGAAGGACCCATGTGCTGGAAGGATGGCTGGCATCCAAGTCAAGCTATGAGCCTGCTCAAGAGGGGCTAACTGATCTAAAGAATCTAAAAGGATGTACAGAGGTCGGGAATCACTTGATACTTTCCAAATAAGAGCTTGAAGATATTGACCCAGGAATATCACATCAGCAGTCAAGTCTAGATCTGGTGGAGCTACCATTTTGTAAGCTGCCCAGATATTTTCAAGGACACTGATCAGCAAACTTCGAATAGTTTTGGAGCGGGTGGTTGTGCCCAGGAAGCGTATCACCACAACTGCGCGGGGCTCCCACGTTTTGATAAGATAAGCTAGACGTGCCATGAGAGCTGTCTTTCCACATCCTGACTCACCATGAATTACAATGGAACGTTTTGTGTCCTCAGTCATATGGCATTGGATAAGTTCATCCTTAATGTTAATTGATGGGTCAGATGATTTATTATACCCTACATCTCCACGTCCAAAAGTAGGGGCTTTGTCTCCCATGTTTTTATAAAAGTCTGCAAGAGAATCAACTTCTTTAAACTTTTGAGTTGATACATCCTCCTCCTCTTCAGGCTGTTCATTATTCTCAACATTTTCCTCATTTTTGGCATTATCATTATTTTCTTCAGTTTCTGTGTCTTTATTTTCTTCACCGCTCATCACTTTGTCATCATTTCCTTTGTCTTCTTCAATTTCATAGTCAGGGACTTTCTCTTCATCCTCTTCATTCCCAGTTTCATTACTGACTTTCAGGTCATTATCTTCAATCTTTTTAGAGCTTATTACTGTTTGCATCATGCGGAAAAGCTGGTTTAGAAATTCATCTTGTCCATAAAAACAGTCACGCATTGCAGCACATGGTCGCAAATGATTTAATGTTTCTGCAGCAACCTGATTCTTTATCTCTCTTTCCCAGCACATCATGACACTTTTGTCAATCTGCTGGATGACTAATGTCTTGAACCACTCTGCAAACATTTCTAGATAACGACCATGTATATCATCCTCTGGATCAATCCCTTTTGTTGACCACTTCAACGTGTTGTCCACAATTTGCTTTTCAGGAAGATGGACTGGAATTTTATTGATGATCAACTTATGGAGCAAATCTTGACATTCTTGATCCAGCTCATCATTCTTGATGTCAGTGAAACGTTCTGAACAAAGTTAAAAACAACAAAGAATTCAACAAAAAAGTGAATGTGAAGCAAAATACTTTAAGTCCAGTCGGACTGTGATGGCATCATTGAGATGTGAACAAAGTCAACTCAAGAAACAAGCTCTTATTTGCAGATGAAAGCCCGAGAATAACTGTTTAGATTGTTACTTTGGAAGATTTATAAAAAAAAATGAGAATACAATAAAATTATATTTAAAAAGTTGTTAATACCATTTATTTAAATACAAAGAAAATTACAAATAAGTAGCTTAATTGTTTTGTGTGGAGGAGAGATCAAAATTAAAATGATACAATTAATCATCTGGAATGGTCTTGTGTAAATATCCATAACATTAATAAGTGAGAAATAAACTTTGAAAAAGACACAACATAAAAGAAAAAGATCAAATAAATAAAAATCCACAACCATACTTGCTATTGGATCACTGATTTGAATGTTTTCAAATGATCGACGAAAGCAAAGTACTTTATCTTCCACATCATTGTTTTTCAGGATGCCCTTTTCGACTTCACTTTCGGTTACTGAAATGTATTTGAATATACACAGAACTTAGCTACACAGAGGAGATGGGCCAATGATAAGATTGAACATATCATTATGTTTCATGGAAATGGGATGTTCAAAGAAAAATAATTATTGAATTTCATTTCTGCCTTAGTAGTTTTTATATGCTATGCAAATGCAATGTGAACTTTGCCAGAGTCTCTCTTAAAATAAAGCTTGCACAGCACAATTTGTGAATTGTATGAGATTTACTGTGGTAGGAAAATATTAAATGATTAATGGGAAATAAAGTCAAATATCATACCAATGGTAGGAATCCTTGTACTTGTAAAGTTCAAAATAAAAATTGCAAGTACAACTCAACATTCAACTGTCTATCTGAAATATATGCTTTATACCCACCAATACTGACAGCCATCAAAACTGCTGGCAGCAGCAAATGATAGAACACAGAAGAGTCAAGAGTAGAGAATAATGGGTGATTGCTTAGGCTGTAGCCTTTATGCCTTGGTCAATATTTCAACATCTTTGTTTCTGATATATTAATTATATTGTCTTCTTAGAAATAAATTTATAACTGTGAAATTGAATAAAAGGTTAAACAAAAGTTTCAAAATTAAAAAAAAAATTCTTCTGAGACTTTCTCACATATTCATCAAAAACTAATCTCCTCTTTTACAGTTGAGGATACCATGCTGTCAGTGATATGGTTAAAGTACAATGAGTACAGAATTATTTTGCATAATTCACATTGCTTCTTCATAGATTAAATCATTGCTTAAGTCATTAATACAACAGCACACAGACTCATAAAGATGTGTAACTTCAAAGTGGTAATACAATCAGATTGATGACTGTCAATTGTGTAGAAAAACAGCAACAAAACAAACAATGATAATAAAAATAGTTACCACATTTAGGAGGTAGATGATAATGAATAAAGTAATGACTTTCAATTGCAATACCTTATTGCTATTCACAATGTACGACCTCTGTGTATAATGATCTTAGCCAGCTCATAAACAGCAGTGGAGATTTAAAAGAGAGAAATGATTTACCAGAAACAAAGTATTTATCACATGCTTCAGTTGAAATTTTCCCCTGCTGAAGGGCCATCAGTGCAACTTGTCTCAATACATTTCTCATGTTCCTCTCATCACTGTTCCAATTGTCTAGATGCTGTGTGCCAAATGAGTTGGTAAAAAGAATAAGAATAAAATGTTGTAAGAATACATATTGACAGCACGTTTTTGTACAAATGATTTCTCAAAAGAAATTTAAGGGATGTGAAACTATGATCTCTAGAAAGTGAACTTGTGTTTTGTTTATAAGCTTAGATATACATTTAAACAGATTTATCAGAAATTATAAGACATTACACACATTTGTATAAAATATGATATATATCCATATAACTATGATGGAACTATTTTTTGAAAACTCATTCAAATCATGCAAAAACCCACAAAAACAAGAAAAAAAAAAACAATAAACAAAAGTAAAGCAAAGAAAAAAAACAGAAAAAAGAAAAAAGATACCCAGACTAAAAAAACAACAACACGAACCAACCCC
>JBCJKE010044402.1:0-12022 GCA_039654525.1 Melibe bucephala | reverse complement strand
AGAGAGAGAGAGAGAGAGAGAGAGAGAGAGAGAGAGAGAGAGAGACAGACAGACAGACAGACAGACAGACAGATAGAAAGACAGACAGACAGACAGAGAAATAGAGAAGAGAGAATAATCGATACCCCTGAATGATACAGTCATGAGTAAAAAAAAACCCAACAAAAAACAAACAAAAAACAAACAATAGCATAACATTTTATAAAATAACAATTTTCAGGATGATATTGATGGTGTCGCAAGAATTGTGCTTAATTCCATTTCAGCTATTTTTCAGGACGATGAAAAAAATTTGAATTACTTTTCATGTAAAAATCATATTTTCAAGATGATTATTGTAAAAATATGTACATATCTATATTATAGATATGCATTTAAGATAATCATCCTGAAAATATGATGCGTTACATTTTTGGAATGTTTGTAAGGGTTTTTTGGGGATTTCCAAAATTTGGATTTAGCGGTCTGCTTGCGACACCAACGATATTTATATATATATATACATAAATATATAAACCACCAAGTCCTTTAAAGGTTTAGATTGAATATTCTTTTACCATTCATTCATTCATTTTGAACATTATTATCATGTATCCTTAACTACCCTTAAATCTTTGACATGAAAAACGCAAGGCTAATAAAAATAATCTAACACAGCGCAAGTAACAATTATTTGTGATAGATGCTTTAACAACAAAGATGACAGATAAGCTTAGCAGATTAAAGTAATTGTTGCAGCAATGAGGTAAATAAAAAAGCCATTTTGCTAATAATAAACATAGTGTATTTATTCTCTTTTTTTTTTTTTTTTTATTCCTCCCCTTCTTATAGAAATTTCTTTTATCAATAAACCCCTTGCATTCTTAATATCAATTGACTCCTGGTCATCAGTGTAAAGTAATTTATTTTTTTTTACTCTAATAAACACCTTTTTTTATCATGCTCGACAATGTGTGATTACTCAATTGAAATCAGACAACTATGGTTGTGGTGATGTGAAAATTTTTTAAAATGATTCACAATGAATTTATTAAAGGGAAAATACTGATAGGCCTACCAAAAGAATAGCTGAAAGCTAAGAAGCTGGTAATATACGCTGAGTTAATTTGTACTTATGAAGGTGGATAAAATGCATAAAAATGAATCCTTTCAATGGACTTTCACAAGACAACAACTTGATTGAATAAAAGAAAGATACAACCAACCACATTTTAAAACACTTTGTTTTCTTCTAACGAAGCATTCAGTATCAGACTAAAGCTTGCCCTAGAGAATCGTTTCGTTGCATTTCTTGGTTATATTTTCAACACATATTTCTTACTTCATCCATTTCTCCTCAATAATGATCTATCGGAAACGACTCTCAACTGACCAACATTGGGCATGCACTATTAAGCTAAAAGACAATGAGACTAATCTAAATAAATAGTATCAACTACATAAATAGAATTAACCAATCTACATAAACAGAATCAATTGAAATCTTATACAGAATTGATAACTGTAGAGGTTGTGGGAATATGCGTTACTTGTGTAACAGAGTAAAATACCAACATGCTAAAGGAGAGGGAAAACTTAAAAAATTCCACAAAAGAAATCCAAGACTTTAAACACTAGCTTTCAAAGTCAAGGACAAGATTATTATGTACACAAGCCACTTCCAAGACCAGACTACATTTTGATAAACAAAATTTAAAAAACAGCTTAAAGCCAAAATTACTAATGAAACCAGTATTTCGTAAACAGCACTGATCTTCACAAGACACTATTGACTGGAAAAGATTACAGAAATAGTACATCCAACTACTGAAATAAAACAGGATTCATGATACACCCAAACACTGATACAAAACGAGATCCATGGAGCATCCAAATACTGAAATACAACAGGATTCAAACAAAATGTACGCAATTTTTTAAGTTTTGTTTTGTTGGGTTGTTTTTCAAACACATATATGAGCATCCAGAATACAATGTATGAAGAAGTAAAAGCAGTGGAAGGAAAAGTTCAGCTATGATGATTGAGGGAAACTGGAAAACAAAATATACGAGAAGAAATAAAAACCAGTTAAGAGAGTGAAAAGGTGAATCCTTTTAACAGATAAAGGGTCACTGTCTCAAAAAAGAATCAAAATGTTATTTTTAGGTGACGGAACACAATTCATTTAAAAGACACGTAAGGTGTAAAATGTGTGGGAGATTAAAATTTAAAAAAAAAAAAAAAAAAAAAAAAAAAAAAAAAAAAAAAAAAAAAAAAAAAAAAAAAAAAAAAAAAAAAAAAAAAGAAAGAAAGAAAAAAACAGAACAGACTTGAAATGTGAGCAGGTACTTTCTGAGAATATGGTACAATGCTTAAAAGACAATAAATATGGGATAAAAATTGCAACTGAATAAGAGCTGCAATGGTACACTTTACAACTGAAAATGAAGACAAATAAAATGTGAATACCCCAAAAACAATGAGAAACAGACACTTCCCTCATAATCACAAGACTTACAGAAGCGCAAAGGATAAAAAATTTGTACAGCAAAAGCTAGTCAAACTGGCACCCTTTTCCTCAGATCTTGCAGGTAGCTCACAGTTATCAAAATGGCAAAAGCATAGTACAGCATAGTACAGACTCTAATTCGTTTCAGGCCTAGCACCCACTTTATCATTCTCAATTAAGGAAGCATACCAAGAATCGCAGAGAAAAGGAAACAGTAAGTAACAAAATGGTTACATACAGCAGCGAAATGGGTATATAATAATTTATTACAGAATGAATATATAATTAATCAGTAATGTTTTCAAAACTAAAATAAGAGTTCATTATATTCAAATAAAGAAAATTTTTATGCTACACGTATATCATCATATACTGACTGCTATGTGTTTTTACAAGCAGCAGATCTGATGATGATTTTTATTTCATCATCATAACTAGAATAAGGAATATGAAGATAGAAAGTAAAAGTAAAAGAGCTATTATTTTTTCCTCCACCACCATGCGCTGGAACATTTAAATATGAGAGAGCAGTTTAGCTATTCCCTTATGCCACTTTGACATTTATTATAATTATTATTATGACTATTACAATGTTGATGATGAATTATTATTATGATTATTATTATGTTGAATCATTATTATGGCTATTATTATGTTGATGATGAATTATTATTATGTTGATGATGATGATGATGATGACGACGACGGTGGTGGTGGTGGTGGTGATGACGATGACTACTACTACTGCAACTGCTACTATTGTTATTATTATTGTTATCATTATTGTTATTATTATTATTATTATTACTATAATTATTATTATTGTTATTATTATTATTATTATTATTATTATTATTACTGTAACAATTGTTGTGGTCATTGTCATTATATAAATTACTACTATTGTTATTGCTTTTCTTATTGTTATTATCCGTCACCTTATCATTATTATTGTTACTATCATTATCATTATTATTATTATTATTATTATTACTATTATTATTAATATCATTATTAAAGAAGTCAGGATCTTTAAAGAAACAATACATATCTTTTTCTTGTAAAAACAACATTCCTTTTAACTCTTAATCATTTCATGTCAGAAAACATTAAAAATAAGAGAAAAGCAAACTTGTATAATCTCTAAAACAAAATATAAATTGTAAATGTTTCACTTTCCCCTCTCAAGCTTAGTCCAAATAATTTAACTGACAAGTAAAAACAATACAGAAGAAATAAAAAGACCAAATCCAATATTGGTATATTTTTCTGTCTGAAGATCAATTAAATAGAAAATAAAATCAAAGACTGTGTTCTTAATAAAAAAAAAAATTAAAATCCTACTGATGTGTTTTAATATAATTATCATATGGTAAGATGGTGGCCTTCATGGCATTTATTTATGTAGCCATGAAAAATATACAGAAGAGAAAGTCCATGCATTCCGGGGTGGAGGGAGGAAAATTCCTAGCCATAATTATTTCACCACCTTCAGCAAGACATGAAATAGGATTTCAGCAGTGACTAGCATTTGCCAAGCGAGAAGGAGTACTTACAGGTAATTAGATTTCATTTTCTGTTTGACTCTGAGACATGATATATGATAAATTAATAATAAAAATGAAGGAGAAATGAAAAGGGAAAAAAAGGTCAGTATCAAATACCCTTTAGCAGCAAAGACAAAGAATACCTTCACTTGCAAAGAATAAAGTGTTGATCTTCGAATATATACAGAGCTAGAATTTGAAATAATGTACAAAGCAGAGTTGAGTAAAAACCAAGCAACTTCTTAAAATGGTTACATTTTAGAAAAATTGAAAAGGAATTAAATAAAAACCCAAACACATTGCTTTCAATAATGTTTAAATTATGACACAAAGAAAGGTGTTGTAAGTTAGGTCATGAATGATGATGAAATAAATAGGTGACTGAGATGATAATGATATTCAAAATGATCCATCTGAATCATACACATGCTGAATAATTGTCAAAATTAGAAAATGAAATGAAATTCAGACAATACTTTGATAACCATGCTAAAAGCCTGATTACTCTGAAATAGAATTCATGTTTCAGTGATGGTGGTGGTTGCATGAGTAATATTGGATGCATACTATGAATGACTGTTTTCACAAGACACAGTGTAGAGATGTGTCTTAGATAGTTAGACATAGTGTTAACATATATCCTGCATGATTTGGCACAGTGTACAAATGTATCTTGCAAGATTTTCTCCATTGGTTGTTAATTCTCCTTTATCTCATCTTTTTTTTTTCCTTTAAAAATTCTTCTTAAAGAGTCTCCTTTCTTCACCATATAGTGTGAAATATGTAGCCGGATTGGTAAACTAAAGAAGTAGGCATTCAAAAGGGGTAAAGAGTAAAATCATATTTGACTTTAAATGTGAAATTAATAGAAGACCTTGGAAGGAAAATTCTATTTTATTGAATAATGTAAGTCCTATGATTCCTTTTCAGTAAACATAAATAAATAAATGCCATAGTTTTGTCATGTAAGCTGTCCTTTATTAGTTTCTAAATGAGATATTGATTTTGGAAGTAACTCGATAAAACAATACAAAAAGTGGAAATACATCTTTTTGGTTTCACAAGTGTGTGTGAACTAAGAATTCAATCAAAATTAGCAAGTGACATTATTTTTCTTTATTTAATTAAGGCTGCATTCATTCCCTCCCCTAACCCCTCCCCTTCACTCTTTTTCTTTTTCTTCAGGCAGCATCTGACTTGTCTGAACGAGGCAAAAAGGAAAACCTGACTTGAGAGCCATCCACTAGCTGGTATGTGGAAGCTTTATCATATCACTGAAGACAGAATGACTCAAAAACGGACATCCAATGATGACTCAGGATTGAAGAGGAATTTGGTCAGAAAAGGTTGGTGGAAACAAAGCGAACACATAGAAAAGGAGACAATGAAAGGTGGTGGCAATGCAGGTTAAAGGGCATGATATGATGAACACTCACAGATCAGGAAGATTAGTGAAATTAGTGAAATTGGAAAGGAAAAAAAAGGGCGCAAATTGTAAAGAATTGCAAAGGTCACAAGAAAGTTAGCAGGACACCTGCCCTTTTTTAGGACAAAATATCTGATAAAGCTACAGAAAAGAAATTTCTTTTTATCAAAACAGAATGGCAATTTTCTTTTTGATATTTTTCTAAAACAGGATTTACATATGATTTTGCCATTATGGGAAAGATCAATTTTGAGGAGAAGCAAAGTCACATCAACACAGGAAAAGAGAGAACAGGCAATAAATTGCAAAGTTGTGTTTACATATGTTCAGATCAAGAAACTCAGAAGAATGGCAAAGAAATTGATGAGTAGCTTACACAAAGACTTGAACAAACAGATCATAAGATTATCATTATACACTAAATTATACAGGACGACCAGTGTAATATATGAACACATCAATAGGTCAGCAGGGAATAAAATAGAGATATTTAGCTGCAGATCACAACTTAGATGAGACATACAGGAATAAAACTGTTATTCAAGATATAACATATGGTAGAATTTCGGAAAGGGAAACAGGAGACTCAGAAATACAAGAATATGACAAGGCAATGCAATTCAACAAGGGGAAAAATTTTAAAGGATAAAAAGTGAAAGAAACAAATAAAAGAAAAAAAAGGTTACATTGAGTACCTTCATTGAGCTATAAAAGTAAACAGTATTATGAATAAAGACCAATAAACCAAATATTAATACAGTAGCAACAAGGTAAAGCTTCACTCATAACAAAAGTTTAAAAAAGTGAATTTTTTGGTTTAAACCTTTCCCCAGATAATAAGTAACAACAAGAATGACAAGAAGAACAGGAACAACAAATATTACAATAAATCTAAAGCAAAGCTAAGGGGCAAAAATAAAACATTGTCCATTGTCTTTGACCTTTCGCCATGCTTAAAAGATCTCTTCTCAGCTAAATTTCTTTTTCATTGATCATTGCGATATCAGATATTCTTATTTACCCTTAACCTTTCAATTGTTTTAGATTCATTATAATTTTAGTCCTTATTTTCAGTGTCAGTTTTATCCTTATTTGTCATGTGAGAAAGGGTTTAGGCCTGAAAATTCACTATTTTGTTTTGTCTTCTAAGTCGAGATTTTCAGAAGAAAAAAAACAACCCAAAATACAAAACAAAATAAAATTTTTAAAAACCTTGTTGCTACTAATATTTATTTCATTGTTCTTTCTTCATATAAAACTCTTCACTTTGGCATAAAGTAATTAGAAGTAAACAGTATACATTATATTTTATTCATGTTTTGAGAATCATATATTTTTAAAAAGTAGCCTAACTGCATTTCAAGGCAAAGCTCTTTTCTTTTTTTTTTTATTCATTTTTGTTTTGTTTTGTATATTTCTTCCAAAGGGCCTCTGGCAGGAGAATTGTTATGATTTTTTTTCCCTAAAGAAAGAGAAAGGAAGATAAAAAAACAAAACAAAAGCAACCCAGCTGTTGCTGTATCTGTCATGTGAATATTATATGAAAGATAAAAGTGATGATGTTGGTGCTTGGGCGTAAAATGGAATGATGTTGGTGCTTGGGCGTAAAATGAAATGATGTTGGTGCATGGGCATGAAAAGTAATGATGTTGGTGCTCGTGTCCTTCCAAGTAGCCGACGGCATGGACAGATGATGAATGACTGACAACAAAACATGGGACAATGAAGCGGGTACAACACCAAGCTGAGTGCTTACCTTGCCACTGCCTTCCCCCGTAGCAGGCTATGGTAAGAACAAGCTAAGTGATTCAGGCTCCATTGAGACGGACTAAAAGTGATAACATAGTGCCACAGCTAGGGTTGGTCAAAATGCTATAGTGTCAAGTGGCATAAAATCAATTTTATACTGTGCTATCCATCAAGCAACCAACATTGTTAAGTGGCTTTCTATTAGCGGGAAGTATTGTGTTAATATAAATCTTTAAAAACTGGCTCAATTTTTTTTTTCATTAAAAAAAAAAAATCTTTCTTCTTCTTTTTCTTAAAAATGATAAAATGCCATAAAAATGCCTATACAAAAAACAATCCAAAAGTTTCTTTACAAGGTGTCCTTTATTTTTGTTCTTTCTCTACTTGACCTGCTTAAAGCAATCAGCTCAAACATTTCCAACTAAGTCGACCATCGCAGGTATATTATATTATATCTACTATATATATATTCAAAAACAAATATTGCACACCTATCCTGATCTGATTCAATGCCAGTTGTAAGCACGACCCAAGCCATGGTCCTATGTTATCACCATATTCTATTCCTTCCCAGATAAAGGCGTGCGGAGACAACAAGGTATTTAAACTAAATTGTGTTTCGCTACTAATGATTAATTGCTGATGGGAACCCATGACAGCACTACATAGCAAATCTAAGAAATTATACTACCTCCGCATATCACCACGCCTTATGCAGCTAACAAGACAAAGCGACATTGTTTGACAATATGACTATCATGACTGTTTTAGAATAATCAGAGCTTGTTGTCCAATATTCAAATGAAATAAAATAACAGGAATGTAGCCAACGTAAAAATCTTTTCCACACTTGAGTAGAAGAAAAGCTATTTAATAAAAGAACAACTCAATCAAATTTGAAAAAGTAAAAAAAAGTATGAAAAAGCATGTAATGAAAATTGATTTGATTTTAAATTTATAACACAGTTGCCTTTGACTAAGATTCCATCGTTATAGCATCCTAGCCCATACCATTTTCAATGGTTTAGACTGTTGTTGAAAGGTAAAATTTAATTGGCAATTTTTGTTATGGCCACACCTCACTTGATCGATTGGCCATTTTTTATCAGAAGATATGATTGGTTTCATTGTTGGTCAAAATAAATTAATGAGTTTGTCTAGTGTAGGTGTCATACTAGAATGATTGGTCAAAAAGGGAGCTGAAGTTATGGATACTTACCAGCTATTCACCCCCACTATCTGTCTAACATTCCAGTCCGCCCTACATCCCATTTTTTTCCATTTCCAAAAGGATAGAATTATAGATGGAGTCTACTGTATCACGATATCTCAGCTAATTTCAATAAAAATTGTTTAAGAAAAGAAAGTGAGATAAAAAGAAAACCTTTTTTTTTTTGGTCAAGTTTTGGCATATGAAAAAACAAGTCAATAAACAAATGTTAATTCAATCAAGAATAAAGAAAAGATCTATTGATGTCAGATAAAATAATTACAGTTACATATAAGCTAGACAGTTTTCCATAAAAGTACACATTGAAAAGCTAGAAGGAAAGAGAAATCTGGATGCCTAACATCTCAATAAATGTTGAACCTTCATTAAAAATTAAAAACAAAAAAACACTTGCCTTGCCTCTTATTTTTGTCTGCCATTGATAACTTAATCTAAAACAACAAACACTCACACCACTACTGGATGGCAGACTATGTGTAAAATAAAAAAGGTTATAAATTGGTATTAAACTAATTTTCATTAAATCATATCAATATTTGATCAAAGCCCTCTCTTAGAAAGCCAAACACGACTCATAAAATAGCAAGATCTCTAAAAATAACAAATAGACAAAAACAACAACAAAAAAGTGTTTGAGGTTGGGGAGTGAGATTTCTACTTATCATTTCTGTCACATGTTTTTAAAAAGACGAAAATATCTAGCTGGGTGAAAAACGTGCTTCTGTCAAATGTAAGCTTTTCTCTTTGGTTTTTTATTTTTGTTCTGTGTTTGCTTCGCTGACAAAAAGGAAATAAAATTTGAAACTGACATAAAATTCACAACAGCGGTGAAAATGTCCATGAAAAAATTCAGGCAACAAATGTGTGTAAAGCACACCAGACACTTATTCAAACACTTTAAGACACAGAGTCTACGCTCTTCTGTTTTAGTGAGTGAGGTACTAATGATAATAAAATAAAATACTTCTTCCTGGAAGTCTTAACAAAAAGAGGGGAGGTAAGAAGAGGAAAATCAAACACATCCGAATGATATCTTTTTCAAATTTAAAATGAAGTAAAATAACTGTGAAAACAACTTGCGGTTACATTTTTACAGATAATATGTTACAGTGGCTAGAGAGGAATTGACGGACCAGACAAGCAAAAACTTGATAGTTAAAAAATGTGTATATGTCTGTGTGATGATATACAAAGCCTCATTTCTGTTGGCAACAATCATTATTTTGGTGACAAAATTTTGGTTAATTTCAAGAAACAATTCACTGTGCAGTGGATACAGGTTTCATATTTTCACGTCTACAGGTGAAATTTTGCAGTAGATAAACCACTTACTTTTTTTATCAAAAATACAATGTCAGCTTCATCACTCTAACCAAGCTTTATTCAAGTCTTTTTTTTTTATTGTAAAAGTTTTAAGAAAAGAAATTTACTTTGTGGGTAGCTTGTAAAGATATCCTCTGCCCTCACTGCTCCACACAATGACTCTGTCCACTCCCAGGAAATCACCGCCAATCCATCTCTCACCTCGCCGACTGGATTCAGAGCAAAGAAGAGTGAAGTCACTTGCATCATAAATCTGGATGAAAGAAATCATGAAGAGCAAGAAACAATGAAACAAGCATAACATAACAATGAATCCTTTTGAGCAAAACACCTCTTGAGTTTTGCTATTAAAATATAAAAAGACATCAACTATGAAAAACCAACAAACATCTCAAAGCGTAGCTAGCTCATGAGATTTCATTGTAAATGAAGTAAGCCATTTCATACTTGGGAGTAGACCAAGGTCACACAAAGATTTAAAATAAGAAAAGAAAAAATTCAATCATTAATTTACATTATCCGTTTATATGGTAATACATGAAGAAACAAATACAGCAAAAATTATTCTT
Source organism: Melibe bucephala (assembly GCA_039654525.1). Classification (NCBI taxonomy): domain Eukaryota; kingdom Metazoa; phylum Mollusca; class Gastropoda; order Nudibranchia; family Dendronotidae; genus Melibe; species Melibe bucephala. The sequence continues at coordinate 1,688 of JBCJKE010044402.1, read as the reverse complement.
TAAATGGAGAAATTTTCAGTCTAATTGAGTTAATCCATTCCTTATAATGAAGAGTGGAGAAAGGAAATTAAAAACGAAAAAAAAACAACAACCAGCCCTCTAAGAATTCATTCATTGTTGTTAGTATTGCTTTTGTCTTATATATTTTCTCAAATCCTCAGCTGCGTATTGGAACAATTACATTACATGAGGTGCACTTTACAATGCATGACAAAAATTATCAGTCCAGCTTGCACAATCTAGTCAAAGCCAAGCTTTACTCATACCCATAGGACCATGCATATCATTATGTGGGTGCCTGTGAGAATTACAAATTCTTGCCACAGCAATGACCCAATGCGACAGAAATGAAAGGCTGGTGCATCAAAACATAAAACGCCATGCGCCAACATTAAAAAGCAAAAGCCATTTAATGAATGGCCTGAATGGATGGCTTTGCTTTAGCAGGGACATTTACAATTTTTGAAAGACAAGCAGCACTTACGGAGGCAAATTATTGGATCATTCATTTTCCACAAATATACTTAAATACAGTGACAATTTATATCTTGACAAAAAATGGTATCAGCAGAAACCATGAGGCAACAATGCTAAATCCTGAAACATTAACAATTACATCAGGTAAAAGCAACTGATAAAGTGGCTTAGAGAGATCTACAAATATTTTGCCTGTGGTTAAATTCAGATAAATCATTGCCACATGACTAGAACTCAGATACCTTCTTCTAAAAATATACAAATGAATACATCTTAACTTAGAAGCAGAACAAACTCATTCTCATTATAGAGCAATTTCTTCCTCATTCTTATTTTCAATCTTTCTTCTTTTTCTATTTCATTTCATGAATGATGAAGGATAAAAAGGGGGTTGCAGAGATGAGACAATGGTATAGTCGGGAACCAGTTAACATGAAAACTAAGCAAATGAGAAGTGGAAAAAAGGTATCTCAAACAAAATAGAAACAAAATGGAGAAACTCCTTTCAGTCAGTCTAAATGACTATGTATAGTCACTGATAGGATATTTTCAACTTGGTATGGAATTTTTATGGGGTTTTTTTCTTTTGTATATATGTGGATGCATGTGTGTGCAGACAGCATGTGTGGTAGAAAAAAAAAAGGAGGGGGGGGCGGGGGGGGGCAAGAAGCCTTCTAGAGAAATGTCAGAATAAGATAAGAAGAAACGATTAAATAATGAAAAATATTTATGAACCACTCTATGATATCCATCTCATAGAATTTAAAATATTAACAACAAACCTGTTCGTCCCCCATACATTCTCAAATAACTACCCCCGAAAATATGACAACATTAAAATTAAATCCAGAAATTCTAAAACAAACAAGAAAATATTGGTGACCAGAAACAGGTTTCCATTCTATCAGTGTACATATATTTGCACAAACAAAAGTAAAAAATAAAGCAGCTTTATAGCATTGTGCAAGAAGAAAGACGGACAAACAGACAGACAGCCGGACAGACAGAAAGGCACGGGGGGAGAGAGAGAAAGAGAGAGAGGGAGAGGGGGGGAAGAGAGAGAGAGGGGGGAGAGAAAGAGAGAGAGAGATAGAGAGAGAGGGGAGGGAGGGAGGGAGGGGAGGGAGAGAGAGGGAGAGAGAGGGAGAGAGAGAGGGAGAGGGAGAGGGAGAGAGAGAGAGAGAGAGAGAGAGAGAGAGAGAGAGAGAGAG
>JBCJKE010044400.1:17064-27217 GCA_039654525.1 Melibe bucephala | reverse complement strand
GGTTATCATGGTGGTTTGCTTAATGTGTCACCATGATGGTTATCAAGGTGATTTGCTTCATGTGTCACCATGATGGTTATCAAGGTGATTTGCTTCATGTGTCACCATGATGGTTATCAAGGTGGTTTGCTTAATGTGTCACCTAAATGGTTATCATGGTGGTTTGCTTAATGTGTCACCATGATGGTTATCAAGGTGGTTTGCTTAATGTGTCACCAAAGTGTTTATCAAGGTGGTTTGCTTAATGTATCACCAAAGTGGTTATTATGGTAGTTTGCTTAACATGTCACCAAAGTGGTTATCAAGGTGGTTTGCTTAACATGTCACCAAAGGGGTTATCATAGTAGTTTGCTTAACATGTCACCAAAGTGGTTATCAAGGTGCGCAGACAGGGTTCCCTACAGTGTTAAAGCGGTAGATGGAAAATAGATAACAAAACAAAACTAAGCAGAAGCAAATGAACATCAAAAAAATGGTACATAAATGCACACGCACCATGAAACATATTTATAAAAATATCACTATCACCAAACACCACACTGCAGCGACCCCCCCCCCCCACCCCCAACCCCACTCCCGTTCTGAAGCTAGAAGAACCGGTACTCATTCTCATGGAGTCGAGTATTGACACCAAGTTGCCTTAATCCATAGTCTCACCACCGATGCTACCTCCCTAAACATTGCCACCGTGAACATTGCTCGACATTATACGACCGTATTTGGCTTTCGGGAATCTCAAAACAAATTTAAATTAGAGGATTTGCCCAACAACGAGATCTTGGAGAACCCATTGTTATTGCTAGGAATGTACAACATGATCAAAAGTGGATGGAAGTCGGGTAAAAAGGTGTGGGGGGGGGGGGTATGAGGAGTGGGTAAGGGGAAGCGGGGTAAGGGGAGTCGGGTAAGGTGAGCGGGGTAGGGGGAGTGGGATAGGGGGAGTCGGGTAGGGGAGGGAGTTATAAGTCTCTAGCAACAAAATAATAAATGATGAAAAAGAAAAGGGGTGAGGAGGAAAGACATGGAGTTGGGGATGGAGAAAATAATTGTGTCAGACATTATGAAATATTATTAGACGTATGTTTATGCATGACCATTTCATTCCTGACTGAATTTCATTTCATTGACTGGCACTTCGCACAGCACTTATTTTTTCCCCAGTGGATACAATGGGGCGAAGGGGGGAACGAATCTAGTCGCTTAGTCGCTTTTTTGTTCTAGTTGAGCCATGACACCCGACGCAAATGGGCAAATCGCGTTTTGCAAGCTAGCTCGAATCAAATCATGGGACTGGCTGCACTCTTTGAAGTCAGTCTCTGAAACCCCGTGAAATGATATTTTCTCGATGTCATTGTGGAATCAATGAGCTGAGGAGCTCTTTTTAATTAGAAATCGATCGAAGCCACCGCGTTCCACGCATGCAATGAAATGGCCATTGATTACCAATTATGATTGAAGGTTAAAGAGCAAGTCTGTGTTCGCTGAAACCGGAAGGACACGTGAGTTTGAGTGGAGTGTAAAGTAGATGCCGTGTGTATAGCCTATATAAAAGATGGAATTTGCGTTTTATTTCGTTCTCGTGTCGTGCAGTTCACCACTGGGTACACGATCATTCACGAAATATTGACTTAATTGACTGCTACCCCCTGTGAGGCGTCCTTCACCTTTTGCCTTCATTTTAAAGAGCAGCATCAAACCCAGCAATGGTGAAATGGTACGCGGCATTTCGATACAGTTTACGTTATCGATGTCTTAAGTGTCGCTGAATCGTTAGATTTAGACTTTTTAATAAAGCATATCTTACTGTGCAAAGGTTGGCAATATCAATAATAATAGGGATGTAATAATAATAATAATAATAATAATAATAATAATAATAATAGTAATAATAATAACAATGATGATGAGGATAATAATAATAATAACAATAATATTAATAATAATAATAATCATAAATATAATAACAAAAAAAATAAAATAATAATAATAATAATAATAATAATAATAATAATAATAATAATAATAATAATAGTAATAATAATAATAAATATTTAAGACACATTAATACATGCACATAGTATAAACGTAAAAATGTAATAGACTATATCAATTATCATTTAGCTTGTCTGTTTTTTAACCATGGTCCGGCAGAGAAACGCCACCATCGTGTGAGAAATGTTTTTGATACAGATGTCGGAATAGAGGCTATTTCCCTTAATCTGATTAAACAAAATGGATGAAACTTTGCATACAAAACGTATACTGTCCTTGACATGAAGGAAGCGGATTTTTATTGATACCAATGCAGAAACTAAGAAAAGTCCTTATGAATGCTAGATGTGTGATGAACTGTTACTGTAAGGAGACTACAGTACCTCTACAGAATCAGTTCCTTACTATTAAAAATGGCTGCATGCAACAGTTTGGAGACCAAAGTACAAAAAATGATGAACCCACGACATTGCAACAATTTTATTGACGATAAACGTTATGAGTTCAGTAATACTAGTATCCCATGCTGCCATTCATGCACTACAAAACATTCTCTCGAATCGATACCAAGATCTAGCAAAGGCGTGTCGCCGGGCTTTGTTCTTCCCTTTAAGTCAATAGCTGATATCGTAACGTACTTGACGGCCTCTTGTTCCAACTCGAAGTCAATTACTAGTCCTCTTCAAACGTCCCGTCTTATTGACGCAAGGTAAATCGTCATCTGGCTCAATGACTGCTTGGTGGTCATTTCTGCTCGTTTGTGGCTCCAGTTGAGACTTTCACTACTCCTTCTTCTAGGCAGAAATGCAATATTGTCGGCCTGGACCTACATAATCACGTGTACTACATGTATTACTATTACCTGGTCACCCATTCAGCTTGAGTGAGCAATGATTTGGCAACACGATAAAGCAAATTCTGTCATTTTTAATCAAACGACCAAGATTTGAGGACCAATGAGCACAATAGGGGTGCTTATGGAAGAAGATTCAAGGACAAAGCTGTAGCCTAGACCTGACCAAATTTATTGCCCTGAGCAATGTGATTGGCCTATAGGGTGAGATAGCTCAATCATGTGTGGCGGTGTTGATTTTAGATTCCGCCTAGGATAAACTCTGGATTCAGTAATCCATGCGGTGTTGATTCAGGGAATTTACAACTCAAGGCCGGTGGATTCCCTTAGTACCCACTTATCGCCACCATCGACCAATTGGACGCAGCGAAGCAGCAGAGCTTTTCAAAAAATTATTTATTGTGAGGCATTGAACGTGGAATAGCATGATAAATACGTATTGATACAAAATCAACATGAAGTGCAAGGATTTTGCTGTACCGCGGCAACAGCATGCCAAGTAGGCTAATCAACCCTACGAAAACTTTAGCTGAGCACGATGTAACTTCTTGATTAAATTGTTATGCACATAGGGTCTGTGTAAAGTAAAACCATACTCACCATAGCTTATCAAGTCAAATATACACACAGGATTACGGTACATATATATATATATATATCACATAAAAAGAAACAAAATAGAGCTAAAGAAGTATGAGAATAGCTCGACAATGCAAAGAGAAGTAAAACTTGTAAGCAAAACTCGGCTTTTAAGCGGAAAGTGAAAATTATTACAGAGGAAGATTATCTGTTGTTAGCAGTCAGACTCTCACAATTAAATATCAGCAATTCTAGAAGAACAGATTGGTTTACTAAAACGGAAAATTAAATCAGATTAAATATTGAAATGCAAGTGTAAGACTTCCTTCAGGCAACAAAAAAGGCATCGACTCAAGAAATTTAAAAAATACCGTTGTTCGATGATAACGATAAAAATACTTAACTTCGGGTGCAAGGCATCGGCCAGCGATTTTCTAATGATGTTCGGTGGACGATTTACGCTCTGCAGGGTGAGGAATGTGCGAGCAACAGATAGTAACTCTTCAAATGTGATATCCACAGTTACTGGGCATCTAATCATTTATTTCATACCGACATTCCGATAGAAGACTTGCCGTGGGAGTCAACATTAATTATTAAACTTTGAGGCAAATGTTATTGCCAAACAACAGGGGGTAGAGGAAATAATAACAACAACAACAATAATAATAATAATAATAATAATAATAATAATAATAATACATGCAATAATAATAATAATAATGATAATAATAATAATAACAATAATAATAATAGTAATAGTAATAATGATAATAATAATAGTAATAATGATAATAATAGTAATAATAATAATAATAATAATAATAATAATAATAATAATAATAATAATAATAACCCCAACTATTTCCCTAATGCCAGTGATGGCACCGGTATAGACAAAGCCCATTATCTACAACTTCCATCTATACCTTTAAAGTGGAAAAAAAAAAAAACTCTTCAGGTATTTTCAAGGACGTGTTTTGCAGAGGAAGACCTACTGAAGGAGATAATCCGCAAAATGAACTCGAGTGAGTTTGCAAGTCATTTTGTGCTGAGATGGATAAATATAAAGTTAGGAGAGTACACCTGCACTCATTTTTTATTCTTTAACTTTAATTGCAATGCCTATCAACAAGTGCTGGCAGCTGAAGATGGTTTCCTAATGCCAATGTGGAGGAGTATGTGGAGGCTGGAGAGAAACTTGGACGGGATGCATGTTCCGCAAACATGTATACATGCCTACTGGAGGAAAGGGGAAAGTGCCACAATGCGGTTTATTCATATACAATTCGTAAAGCAGTCAGTTTAATATTTTTCATGGACAAAAGGCTGTGGAGAGAATGAAAGAACAGATAAAGTCTAGATGCCTGTCTGTCAGAAGGGAAATAATTTCATGAATTTCAATGACAGGGAACAAGGGGACTTGACACGAGTGTCTGCTGTGCCACATTACTGGTGCCGGTACAAGCGCCTTGTAATTTACATGTCTGTGTATATGTATGTATTATGAACCCATTCGTAGATGTAGGCCTATTCTATAATCTTTATATGAAAAGTCCTTACATTATACGATTAACTGAAGGCCTACTTCAGAATTAAATAAGTCGTGCATTTTTTTCACATTTCAGAAAAAAAGCACAAAAAAGCTAAACTTTAATGTTAATTACATGTATAAAAGTCATGACTGTGGCCAGTTTCTTGATCTTTTCCCTTATAACAATCTCATTGTCATTGTACATTTTGTAAAGCGTTTTAGCTACCATTTTTTTGTCCATGTTAATACTTAATTTGTTTAATTGTAATACTCACGGTTCCAGCAAATATTTTTTAAAAATTTTACATATATATATATATATATGTATATGTATATATATATATGTGTGTGTGTATGTATGTATGTAATATTATTATTAAATTACTTATTATTATTATAATACTATGTATGTATGTATTTTTATTATTAGTATTATTAGTAGTACTACCACTACTACTATTATTATTACTCGATCAGTATATATAAACATGTATAAACAATGTGATTCAAAGATGGTAAAGTGTAATTTGATTTTGATGCATATCATCTAACACTAACACGTATGAAGCACAGTTCATGAAATAAGCTGTAATTTTATGACCTACGGTACTTTCTTGATTTTGTTTTTTCCGTACGACAACTCACTGTTCCAGCCACAAGATTTCGCTCATATTACATTACATGTACAAGTATCAATATCACATAATCTGTTTTATACAATGTGGTGCACAGATGGTTAAGGGCATTTTATTGCATTTCAAAACAATGTGAGTAGTTCAAAGATGATTAAGCCTATTTTGTCTCATGTAGTTGTCAAACTCATGAAATAAGCTTTTATTTGATCAATGACTCAATGTGCCAATGACTCAACTGGTTGATACTGTATGAATTTTTTTTTTCACTGAGTTTCATCCAGTGGATTCTGTTACTACCACTCACACTATTTAGTAATGTGTAGATTCTGCGATGCAAATGCAATTGAAATTGAAACTGTGTCGTCTGAATATTCTGAATATTCGGATACACTGTTTTATGCTATTGTATATTAGTATTATTAGTATTTTCAGTACATGTATTGTATTAGTATTGACTCGAGGCCGAGCTTGATTGAATGGATTAATGTTACTGAGGACAGTCTCGGTACATATTGTAACATTGTAGTCTCACTATATATACAGTGGGAATTGAAGAGATCTGATGATACAACAGTGACAGATCCTTGCACTACAAATTATTTTGAATTCTTCAAATTCCATCTGTTTTTACACTTATAGCATTTTGACAACATTATAAATAAGTGATTACCAATTATTTCTAGTAATGACAGGATTTTAAAGTTATTTAACTTAATCAAATCAATCAATAAAACAAATATCTTAAGTGTATGCATATTTCCATTAACATATTAATAAGTATTAATAATATTACTATTACTAGTAACTAGTATTATTAGTAACTAGTGACCAGTGATATCGTAAAAATATAAATTCTACTTCTAGTTCTAGTTCTAGCATTCTGAGTACAGTTGTCTGAAATAAAACTTATTAAAGGTAAAGCAAATTGTTTTTGTTCTCTCTGGTTGTATATTTTTCCTTTCTTTTTCTTTGCATGTAACTGTAACAGTAACATGGAAAAGGTTACCATATTCAGTTTGTATACACGGTGCATGTACTAAGTTGTACAAATGCTAATGCTCTTCCACTGTTCGCAGGCCAAGACATATATATAATTGTTATGACCTTTCACTATACATCATGTACTACAGCCAACTATTCTTTGTCCCATAAGTTGACAGTATAAAGAGGTTTCAATTTGACATTGACGGTCTGAGTAGTCCCTTTACATTTGATATTGATATGTGGTGCAAGTGAAAATGTAAATCAACTTATTGATGTAGGCCTATTCTATAATCGTTATATGAAAATTACTTACATTATATATTTAATTGAAGTTATATAAATACAATTATCCTTTCCGTAACACTCATCTTATGACATGCACAAGTACATATACCATGATGGTCACGCTGACTCGCTGGACTCGCAATCGAGGGGTTGTGGGTTCAAGCCCCGTTGGGGACACTGTGATTAAACCCTTGGACAAGGTTTTTAACACAAATTGCCTATGTTTGCGGCAGACTTTCAGTTTTCGGTTAAAAACAAAAAAATTTTCCCTCAGGGATTGATAGAGTGGAATTGTTTTTATTTTTTTTTAATGATGATTAAACCCAGCTAGCATATATTAAATACCCGGTACCGTACATTTACATTACATGTGTAATTTGCAAGTGTTCCCAATACCAAGTGACTGACACACAGGCCTAGCACTAGTACAGTGCACTGAGGTGCATTGCTGAATATTTTTCTATATATCTAGAAGAGGAAGAGAGGTTATTAATTAATAATAGTAATAAATTATTATAAATACATATATATATAGTGTAGTAGGCTAGCAGTAGTGGAATTTGTTTTTTTTTTATCAATTTCTAATGGTTGTAGTACATGTATAACGCTAATAACAGACTTGCATGAATTGGTTTTTGCTTTACTAAAAAATAATAATAATAATAAAAATCCATATGTCAAGTGATGGTAACCAAATGAAATACAAATGTTTGATTTCCTTAACGACTTGGTGGACACAGGACCATTGATATTGAGCTCGAGATCTAGCAGATCACCACTGCAACAAGAACTTCAACCGAATGATCATCCAGTTGGAGATTTTTATTTTAATTTCCACTTGTGTTTGTTCAATTACATGTATTTAATTGCGTTTATAGTAAATGTATCACGATCAATGCATTGCAAATTACAAATATCAAATCTGAACGAAAAAAAAAAAATCCCCATGGCTCAACAGTTCATAAGAAACTAGAAATTCTTTTAAATTGTTATTGGCACATTGTACAATAGTTACAACTCTTTATACTACATGTACGATGTACTAACATTGGGACCAAATTACAATTGGTTTTGAAACGAAAACTTAACATCAAACAATGAATCTTATGTCCAAGTTGGAGAAGAGAGTGTGTGTTAGAGTCACTGAGGCCTAGCCTATTCCCGTGCGGCATTTGCAATGTAACTATGAAAAATGCCAGACAGGAGTTGGGGGTGGAGAGAAGTGACCATTGACTATGTGGTGTTGCGTTGAGGGAGAATCCCTGTGCAAGACAATTAAATTTAAACTAAATTAAAATTGTATGGCCTCCTGGCAGTATAAGTATAGGCCTGTCTGCATGTGTGCTACAGTAAATCATATATGTGTAGCCAAACCCTCCCCCGTGCTATTTTCTTTGCCACTGACAATGTTCAATTTACAGCACAACTTACAATACAAGTTACAAGTAAGTTCACAAAAGCCAAAAGTGGACACAACCAAATCTAAGAGAAAAAACAAAAACAAAACAACAACAAAAAACAAGCATACCACATTTGAGTGTGAGCCTATTGCTGACATATAAAACGCACAGGGGAAATAAATTGAGAAAAAGATGCTAATGGCGTTTTGTGTACAAAATATCAAATATTTTATTCCTTGCAAAGACATTCAACCAATAAACTATCTACAACAACCATCATAACAATCTTTTCAAATACTCAAAATTCATATCAATGCCATGACATTTAGCATTGACAGAACATAAACATTTGACCCCCTCTTACGATAAAATAGGAAAATGATCATCAATACATCTGGAATAAATCACATAAAATAAAATTGAATGCTTGATGAAACTGTTGAGAAAATTGTGTATAAATGAGAAATCATCAATTGCTTGCTTTAAGTGTTAGTTTAACTCTAAGTTAAGGTATGCATGAGTTTCCCATATCTTGTGACAGGATTTTAACATTTAATCACCCTTACTACCCATTACCACTCCTATTTCTGTCTGAGAACCTTCCTTTGAGACGATTTTCATGAAACTAGTAATAATATTGAGCAGACGCATATCATTGGAAATGGTGTAGTTGATTATACCTGTATTTCACTTGAGTCCACTGATTTCTACAAATAAACACAAATCATTGAAGTTTCCTTTGCTCTATGACAGCATCAATGGAGATTGTTAGTAATGGTTGGGTGATCAAATCTGTTCAATGTCATGCAAACTTTTATCAATCAAGCTAATGATGATAATAATGATAGTGATTTTAGGCCATCCAGTTCTGATACTGAAATCAGAAGAAAATAATGGGCACCACTCTCATGACAACAGTGAGGCCCTAGGGGATCCCAGGTCCACTAATAACTAGGTTATGCGTACCATCTTTTTATATTATATCTGACCTTTGAATAATTCTATCTTTTTAAATAAAAGATACTCCTTTTTGTCAAGAGCATTGTCAAATAAGTCAGGAAATTTAAGTGGCAGGAGAAAAACCTGTCTTACACAGTCCAGTATGACCACGACAACTCTCAAACAAAACCTCCCAATCAAATGAACTGCAAATCGCTCATAATGGTCTATAATGCCCCAATTCAGTTTCAGTCAGACTTTTTATAATATCACCTCACATGTATATCAGTATCAGTAAAAGGCTGGTATTTCAATTTTTCTTTCCATATTTTAAAATCATAATAATTCAAATTCATGAAACATCTTGTTTGAGACGGCACAACAGGCCAAATACATCTCTTCTTATATCACATGAAAATTCAACCAAATTCTTAACGTAAAATAAAATGGTATAATTAAGCAAATATATTCTTTTCGATAGATTAAAGTAAACACAGTAAATCCTGAAATTTAAAGTAACAAACAAAACATGATTTCAGCAATTATGTATCATCTATTAAGACCCAATAATGCAAAACGGAAGAAAATGCTAACCCCATGACCTCTCTGGAAGGAAAACTACTAAAATACTGAAAATATTAAATACATATATGTATATATATCCATCACACAATAGAATCTATGTCTCCCAATGAGAAAGGATGAATTATGGCAAAGCCCTCCAATGTGAGGCGACACTCCAGCTAGGACCCAGACTTACAGGGCCAACACCTTTCTTGCAGCAGTCTGGGCAGACATGGTGGGATGTTTATTATGATTCCAATGAGTGAAGCTGAACGCTGGCCAATGATGAGGATGATTAATGACTAAATTACGAATGATCTGATTCTACCTTCTTACCCACTTACATCATACCGCCCATTCCACCCATGCCGCCCATTCCACCCATTCC
>JBCJKE010044400.1:0-16964 GCA_039654525.1 Melibe bucephala | reverse complement strand
GAATGATCTGATTCTACCTTCTTACCCACTTACATCATACCGCCCATTCCACCCATGCCGCCCATTCCACCCATTCCGCCCATTCCTCCCATACCACCCATTGGATCCTTCTCTTCCTTTGGTTGCTCCACCACAACACTTTCCGCAGTCGTCAAGAGGGACGCTACACCAGATGCATCGACTAGAGCTGTTCTTACAACCTGTGAAATAAAGATATGAGGGAAATTTAGAGAAGTGGATAAATTGTTTGAACTAATACTAAAACTATATAGTTGTATGAGACTGAAACTGTCATCTGTAAAAAATGTACATTAAAATTCACTATGCATAACCGTAATTGACACTACATGGTGCTCTCTTTTGACAGCACATCATCTAAATTATAATCAGTCTTCTAGATCTAGACAAAAACAAAAAAGTTTCAAGTAAATACCTAAGGTACTGAAATTTTTTTGTGTTTTAAGATTCCATTTTGTTATCCTTCCTTTATGCCCCTACTGATTCAGTCACACATGGGCTATGAAAAGATTACGCTTCAACTTCTTTTGTAAAATGAAATGCATATACTACTTAGAGAGATGTGAAAGATTGGGATTTTTCCATACTGAAGAAAATAATGCCAGACAAATATTCTGAAATGCCTTGAAATGGGACCTCAGCCCATGAATATGTTTGCATTGCAATCTCAAGTAATGTCAAAACAAAACAAACAAAACAAGGCAATGGCCCTACCTTTGTTGGATCAATGATTCCTTGTTCGATCAAGTTTACATATTCGTTTTTCAATGCATCATAGCCAATATCCCCTGTGGAGTTGAGCACCTTTTCTACAACAACATTAGCATCTACACCTGCATTTCGGGCAATTGTCAGGGATGGGACACGGAGGGCCTGCTTCACAAGATTGACACCTGGAAGAAGAAAAAAGACCAAGACAATAAACTTAGTTTGAGAGAAGGATTTGAAAAGTCTGAGCAAGTATTTAAAAAAATAAATAAACATTAGATTTTAAAACCAACACAAGCCCACAATTGCACAAAATAGCTGGAAACAGGACAAAACAAAAGCAACTGATCACAACAATCTACATGGTTGGATTACTCTCCAGTGGATGGGCAATAAGGTACATGCCATAACTGCTCTATATGAAAAAAGCGCTCTATATGAAAAAAGCACCCCCTCCAAAAACAATGATCTAAGGACTGATAAGAAAAGTAAAGTTACAAAAAGTGCAACGTAGAATGTTGATGGACATACCAATGACTTGATCCTCATTATCAGCTTTGAATCCATCCAACACAGAAATACTCCTCAACAAAGCAGTGCCCCCACCTGGAACAATACCTTCCTCAACAGCTGCCCTCGTGGCATTCAGAGCATCATTGATTCTATCTTTTTTCTCATTAACTTCAACTTCGCTGGTTCCACCTACCTATATAAAACAAACAATAAATAACATAATTATTTCATTAATCAATAGAATAAAACAATTTTTTTTTAATCAATAGAGCAAAACAAAATATAAAAAAAACAATCCCTTATTTTTTTCCTTCTTTGGCATCAATAAAAATATTTGGACAAATCAATTGAAAAATCTAAACATGTTTGTGCCAGAAATACCAAAAATAATGAAATAAAGAGTGACAGTGGAGTGCTTAATATATAGCACAAATATTCCACTCTATTAACTCTATACATTTATATCCAAGGCTTCTCTTATGGCTTGGCATCGTCCATTCTTTTTGTATGCACTAGACTGATGTTCTCTTATAACTTTCTTTTCTATAAGATTATTTATGTGTGTTTCCTAAGGGTTTAAACCTACAAATTTTGTTTTGTACTGTCTTTTTTGTGGACATATGTGTCATGGTCTGGAGAAAGCGCAGATCTGTTGCAAGAAAATCAGCTGATCATAATGCTTTTTGAACTTCTGAGATATCTTTTATAGGTCTTTTTCAATTTAATTTTCCAAGCACCTTACTTCAAGTGAGTGAAACGGAGAAAAATCACTTCAAAGTTGGAGCACTGAAAATAGAATGATCTCTAGATCTAGCTAGGACTCAAGTTGAGATAGCCTACTCGACCTAGATTAGATATCATTGATACTTCTTTGCAGACTAAACATTACAAGGTGCTATAGACCTGTCAATTTAATGTCTAAACATATAACTTGATTACAGGACTACAAGATCTAGACCTAAAACTTATTTCTAATACATCTACAAAGTCGAACTAGATTTACTGCTACTGTTACCATCCCAGCCCATCTACTCGATGCATTCGTCTCATTCTAATAAATTAAAGCGCTTCGAAAATAACCATAAATAAATTGGTGTAAATCTAGATATGGTTGGACAACCGATTTTTTTTTATTTACATCGGCAACAACAGATTGGGCCTAGGGACCAAGGAAGGAACTTCCAACTTCATTTACTTCTTGTGAACAATTAATATGATCTAAATGCTCTTTATAACATTATCATTATGTTTCAAACCATTCGTACTCGAAAACAAAGGCCTATTGTTCGTGAAAATAAAAGGTATTGGGCTCCAGTAACGATGACTAAAGTGTGGATTATATTTTTAAGCGGAAGCGGATCTATGTGCACTGAATCTGAGTGAAGTGTATAAATATATCAATCTTCTGCCTAGAAAGGCGAGGAAATCTGCTTTGTTTTAATATGCGACATGATGGGTTTGTGGTGGTTGTTTGGTAACAAAAATGTCGCAAGGAAAAGGAATCTTGACAGTAGTCTCAAAAATCCTTGTTTGTTATAAAATTATCACTAGATTTACATAAACCGCTGAAAATACCTCAACGACAACCTGCCATGATTGAACGTTGTACAGAGTACAAGTGAAAGGCGCAGTTAGCAATACTGATCGATTAGTACCGCCTTGCGAAAAAAATCCCTATAAAATAATCAAATCCAACCAGGCAACTACCAATACTAGTCACGTGTCAGGCAATAGTAAATGAAGCATTTAGCAGTATTTGTCGCAGCTTTTGCAGAAAACTATGGGGTGTAAAGAGGATTGCAAAGGTCGATATTGCAAGGCCTGTGGGATGTATCACTGGCGACAGGTCGAGCTTGCCACAACGTGTGCGGCATTAGACCTAAGTGAGTTAAGCAAATGTTTTCTTTAAAGATGTGGCTGAACAACAGTTCAAAGTATTTAGACATTCTGAAAATTTGTACGGCCTGCAAACAGAAGTTGCATAACACATATCAGAGAAGAATCTGGGACTTTATTTTGTTCATGGAACAACAACACCATAAAGGCAATTCATGATGCCATTTTAATGTTAACTACCACATCTCTTCAGCTACAAGGAAAAAGCAAGTCAAGGAAAAAAGAAAATGTATGTGCATAGATTACAGACTGGAGATTAATACAATACAAATATCTAGTCAAAAACGGAAAACAAAACAAAAACTAAATAAAAAAATCAAATTATACATCAGCTAAGAAGAATACTGAAAATGTTGCAAGTTGAATGCCAAAAAGCACATAAAGTACAATTTGGAAAGTGGCCTGCAAATTTAATATTGCATTCACGTCAACACAGCCAAACAATAAGTAGACCGTGCAGACTGAATGCTTTTTGTTTAACAAAATACATGTAAGTTCTATGACCACATAAAATTCACCTTGAGTACGGCAACACCATTTGACAACTTTGCAAGGCGTTCACTGAATTTCTCTTTCTCATATTCTGATGTGCTCAATTCAATCTCATCCTTGATTTGTGCAATTCTCTTGTCAATATCAGACTTCTCTCCTTTACCCTAAAATGAGATGTAAATTTTCATTAAAATATCAAATAAGATACCGTAAATTTTCAGCTTTTCATGTAAAAAAATAACGCCCTCTAAACATTGAGGGAAATGGAATCATAAAAAAACAAAAACAAAGCAAATGGGTATCCAGTAATAGCAGAGTCGCCAGCCCAAACACACAAAAATGTTGGATCATACAAGTGAAAATCAGGAATTTGAAACAAAAATCAGGGATGAATTTGGCAAATACAAATTAACTCCAGCAAGGCTTTTTGGGATCATGAAACTGTAAAATATGGGCCTTCTTTCATAGCTACAAAATTGTTCAAAATGGGCCCTTGCTACACTTGTCTTTTCATGGAACATTTAGATCATATCCTGGCCCCCTTCCTGGATTCTACAGTTGTTATATTAATGACAGTATCTGCGTCACTTCATTATCGGATACTGATCTTCAAGCCTTCTTTTATTTTCTCACAGATTTCTCCAAACCTGTTTCTTTTACTTTTACAATATCGTCAGTTTCAGTGGACTTTCTGGACATCCATATCAAACTCACTGCTAAGAGAATTTCAATCCTGTTTTTTACAAGATCACTGATAGTCACAGTTATCTGAATCTCACCTCATCTCATCCTCACAGTTGTAAATGATCTATTCCTTATTTTCAATTTTTTTAATTACAATGTCTTTATTCTGACAATGATTCCAAGGAAGAAGCGACGAGAATGAAAGAATTTTTCATGATTTGCAGTCATCCGTGATACATTATAATTGATGTCTTCAGCTGCACAGAACACATGTCTTCAAGTCCTTCATCCTAAAAAGAAAGCCAACTACAACCATATCCCACTCGTTCTACCTTATCCACAAACTAGACATTTAATTAAACATCATTAAAAAGAATTTGTCCACCCTGCACGAAGACCCTACACCCCATTCAGTGTTCCCATCGCCACCTCCATCACCTTGTATTATTGAACATTGCATTACCAATCCAAGAGTGAAATATCCCTCTATGCTAGTGCATCAATATGACATACCAAATGACCAGAATGCAATCTCAACACCACACTTTTCTCAACATCTTCTCACAAGACTAAAAAATAATGATGTAATGATTCTGTAATGTGAAAAAGAAAGCAATGCTGTCCTGTCCATGAGATAGCTGTCCACAAAATAGTAGGATGCCAAACTAGTAAGCAGCCAACTAAAGTGCCAATCCAAGCAGTTCAGTTCACATCATTAAGACCTATTGTCATCTGGTGCAGTACATCAGACTGCCAAATCGATCAGTTCATCCCATGTACCCTCTATAGTACAGACCACAGCATCAGGTTTCATACAAAGCTACCCAAAAAGATGTCAAAAAAAAAAAATCCTACTACAATCCACGATATACAATATCTATACAAAATCTACCAAAATCCACAATATCCATCTAAAAATCTTACCAAAACCCGCCTTATCCGACCTATCTGGAAATTATATCAAAGCCTGCCCTATCAAACCTTTCTAAAAAGCCGTTCAGAAGCTGCCCTATCCGAAAAAAATCTTCAGAAAATCTTACCAAAATCGACTTTATCCAATATGTCTAAAAAAAAATCCTACCAAAGTCTATCTGCCTTCCGTCTAAAAACTTCTTCTTCTTCTTCATAAAAGCTGACAGACTCAATCAATTTAGCATTATTGTCAGTCAACACGCCACTACAAGCTAGATCTAGTATTTACATGTTGATGTTATATGTTTTAAATTTTATTTTAAATCTTCTGTATCTTTACTGAACTTCACACTAACTGGCAGTTTATTCCATAACCTAAAAGCACAAGGGAAGTATGAATATAAATGACTATCTACAATAGAAGATGGCAATGTAAATGTTTGAACACCAGATCTGGTATGATTATTTTTCATTTGAAATGTTTCAAGTGGTAATATTGCTTAGTTATTGATTGCCTTGTAGAGGATGGTAATCTTATTTCTTGCTCTTTGTTCTTTGAGAAATATCCACTGCAATTTGTTCATGTTTATTTTTGTTTTACCTGATGTGTAGTTATAGTTATTGGTAACGAATCAGCCTGCATTTTTTTCTTTTCTAAATCATCTATTTGGTTTTGGTAATGTGGATCCCATACACACCCCTGTAATCTATGACTGGTTTTACTGAAGTTTTGTAGCACTTATCTTTAATATGGGAGGGCAGTCACTGATATTACTTTTTAGAAATGCTAGCAGGCTGTTTGCTTTCTTGCATATTGCACGGTTTTGGTCTTTCCACTGTATCGTAACATTATCTATAATAACACGTGAGTATTTTGCACTATTTGTAGTTTTTAATGTTTGGTTGTGTAGGTAATTCTGTAAGTTTCTTTTTATGTGACATTTTGAGTACTCGGTATTTTTCTGGGTGGAATTCCATTTTCCAGTCATTTTCTCATTGTTGGAATGACTTAAGATCCTTTTGTAGTATTTTACAATCAAAACTTTTTACCTCTCTGGTACAACAGACTATCATCCGCAAATAATCTCATTTTGGTGCCTTGTGTTAGTTTTTTATCAATGTCATTTATGTATATTAAAAAATAAAGTGGTCCTAATATGTGTGGTACACCTGACAGCATAGGTTTTGGGCTTGATTCAACAACTCCTACTTTTTGAGTTCTACCTATAAGGAATACTTTGGTCCAATTTAGAAATGTGTCTTGTATTCCATATCTCACCAAAACCCATCTTATCCGTCATGTCTAAAAATCCTACTTATTGAACCCATTGAAATAAAAGAATACCTATAATAATAAAAAAAAAAAAAAAAAAAAAAAAAAAAAAAAAAAAAACTTTTCGACACAACACCTTAACCTTTTTTCTTTTTTTAAAAATTGCCATGGAAACAAAATTGCCGGAAGTGCCGGCAAACTTACAGGCCTGTAAATTGTACGACAGAGCAATATTATACAAGGTAAATAGAACAATCACAAACCTTGATAAGCAGTGTGTCATCTTTTGTAATTGTGACCTCTCCAACTTGACCAAAGTCTTGCATTTGAATGTCTTCCAATTTGTACAAATTGCCTTCATCTCCAAACACCTGATACATAAAAACGAAGATTTATGAGTTCATGACAGAGTCTCAGTAATTAAACACAAAAAACATATATGCCCTCCCAGTTGATAATGATTAAAATGAATAAAACAAATTCTTCCTCATAGCAGACCTGCCACAGACCTTGCATGAAAAGTGTATTCTGACCCATTAAAAAAGCAACAACTCAAAATGCTATAAAATTTAAAAATAAGAATTTGACCAACACACTGGAAGAAAATAAGTTTGATCTTGAGAGTGGCAGGTCTTTCATAGGCAGACAAAGGAAAAGGAAAGAAGAGGGTGGGAAGGTTATGCAAGGTTTTTTATAAAGCGAAAAAAAAGAAAAAGAAAAAAAGAAAGAAAAAGGAAGGAAGAAAGAAGGAAGACAGAACTGCTTACCACGCCACCTGAAGCTATAGCCATGTCAGTCAAAGTATTCTTTCTGTTATCACCAAAACCAGGAGCTTTGACGGCACAAACCTGCAAGCCCACTTTAATTCTGACAAATAAAAATATCCATAATGATTACTGAATGGATGTTGAGAAAGTCTTGCCATTTTTCCACCACAATATTCATAAAAGGGATGGGAAGACACTTGTTAACAAAGGTATATAACAATATAGAGAATGTAAATCAAGCCATTGTGGCAAGCTGAATGCCAAAGAACACAGTGATGCAATTTGGAAAGTGGCTTGCAAATTCAATGTTGCATTTACTTTTATACCACCTTGCAAGAAACAGGCAGTGCAGACTAAATGCTCATGACGAACCTTCTTATAAAATTCACCATTTTCACATATTACAAAAATAAAACAGCACAGGAATTTATTGAAATAACATAGGAGGGGAGGGGGTAAAAAACCCAAAACAAAAAATAGATAATAATTATTTCTACCATATAGATAAGATTTCATGTATACACATACTATACTTCAAGATATTTTTTTTTTAAAAGACTGAAATTCTGCACTACTTCTACGTAAAGTCTACATACCTATTCAATACAAGAGTACTCAGAGCTTCTCCATCAACATCTTCAGCTATGATTACAAGAGGTTTTCGTGCTTGGTTTGCAAGTTCTAAGGCAGGGATGATAGACTGTACATTGGATATTTTCTTTTCACTCAGTAAGACTAAGGCATCCTGAAATTCACATTTGGCACCTACAGGAAAGTATGTTGGGTTAGAAAATATTATGACAGGTTTCACAAAAATAGAGACAGGAAAAAACATTTTCATGTGGCTATATTGAAGTAAAGAGATAAACAAAATGGCGCTTTTAAGAGTATTGTGAACATCTCAATCTAGACAACATAATTTTCCGTTGAACATAACATCAATTAAAAAATGAAAATGGGAGAGAAAATGACATGGTTATCTTTTGAACATTCTTTGCTTTCTGTTTTGTTTGTATGTTTTCTTTGTTCTTTTAATAGTACCATGAACACAACTACATTAACACCATAACCAAAATGCTAGATCCCTATGAAAACAAGCCTACCTTTAGAAGTATTCATAAAATATGGGGAAATATAGCCTCTGTCAAATTTCATGCCTTCAATAGTTTCAAGTTCATCTTTCAAAGTCTTGCCATCCTAGTAAGTGAAAAAAAATATGTGTACATTAACAGTAACAATGAGGAAAACAAACAACACCAAAATTTAAATTGAAGATATCACACTTTTAGGAAACAGTATAATTAGCAGAAATGCTCACGACATAGTAACAATGATAATGGATAACTTAAGGTCTGATGAGTGATTTTGAGTCAATTGGGTGGTGGATGAAACCAATGGCAAGAACTAAGTAACTTGTTACCAATAATCATCAACTTCGCTATAATGAAGAACAACAAAACAACATTTTTTTAAAATATCTTTAAAAAAAGTTAATGTAAAATATTGCATTATCCTAGAATCCTTTAGAAAAGCTTGTCTGTCTGAGATGTCTGAGATGTTCAAAGAGGTTGGATTGATGCCAAGCAATCAAACTTGAAAAAATAGAGCTGCTAAACAAAACAATTTCAAAACAACATATCTTACACTGACAAACAAGTGTAGCATGAAATTTCTTACAAGGCAAACAATCCAAATTGCCCTGAAATGGGTTTTCAGCTCATCAATGTTTGCATTAAAATTTCACATTTCGAAGGCAGGTAAAAAGACCTGTCTGAAATCTAATAATGCAATTTTTAATCAAGTGAGCTTGATATCAAGTAGGCAAGTGAAACATTGAACTTGCTGAAAAGTCTTTGTCAAATTGACAGGTAATTTATGTTTCTCTCCTTTTTCACCACACAGATGTCAAAGGGGTACTCTTCAGCAATGCAGCATGCAGAGAATCAAAGTTAAAATTAAAATAATTCAAATAATGGCATTAAAGTATGTCTCTTAATAAAATGATAATTAACATAAAAGCAGATTGCGGGTCATGACCATTTCCTTTGCTAGTAAGTGAAAAAAGATGTGTACATTAACAGAAACATTGGGAAAAACATGAACAAAATTTAAATTGGAGACCCACACCCTTTAAAGCAACAGTATAATTAGCAGAACTGCTCATTGCATAGTACCTATGACAATGGATAACTTAAAAAGGCCTGATGAGTGATTTTGAGTCAGTCAGGTGGTGGATGAAACCAATGTCTTCTGTCTGGTTAGAGATCAGGGTATTTCTTTCAAACAAGAAAAAGGTAACATATTTTCAATATTCATCTACTTTACTATGATGAAGAACAAGAAAAAGAAGCTTTTAAAAAGTCTCCACTTATTCTGTAAGACAAAATTACCACTGAATTTTCATGCTTATGCTCTTCATCACACAAGAAATGAAAATGATAATAAAATTTAAAAATATAATTAAATAAAACAAATTGAAAGCTAATTAAGGAAAATATTGCATTATATTGCACTATCCTAGAATCCTGTAGAAAAGCTTGTCTGCTATGCTCAAAGAGAATGAATTTGATATCAAGCAATCAAATTTGTAAGAAAAGAGCTGTTCAACAATACAATCTTACACTGACAAACAAGTGTAGCATGAAATTTCTTACAAGGCAAACAATCCAAACTGCCCTGAAATGGGTTTTCAGCTCATCAATATTTGCACTAAAATTCACATTTCAAAGGCTGGTAAAAAGACCTGCCTGAAATATAATAATGCAATTTTTAATCCAGTAAGATTGATATCAAGTATAAAAGTGAAACATCAAACTTGCTGAAAAGTCATTGTCAAACTGACAGGTAATTTATATTGCTCTCCTTTGTCAACCAAAAAAAAATATGACAAAATGATACTCCTCCAATGCAGCAAGCAGAGTGTGGATTGAATTCAAATAACTAACGGCATTGAAGGACTTATCTAAATAAAACGATAATCAACATAAAAGCAGGTTTGTAGGTGATGACCGTTTCTTTTGCTTATAATTAATCATGTGGAATAAAGATTTGCATCAGTTAAACCAATCCCTTTATAATCAAATGTGTCTATTTGATTTAGTGGACACATGCTGCCTACAAGTATGATTAAAAATAACCCCTTCGCTTTCGGGGAAGGAAACATTCAGAATATATGAAAAAAATTACCTTGACTGTGATCACACCATCCCTTCCTACTTTCTTCATGGCACTTGAGATCAATTCTCCAATGGTTTTATCACCATTTGCCGAAATTGTTGCAACCTATGTTGTATGTGTATAATATAAATAAAATTGGTAAAGCATACTCTTGGTAAGATACAACTCAATATAAAGTCTGAAACAAAAACACATCTAAGTAAGTACATATCAGTCTAGTCATTCACAAGGAAAATAATTTTCAAAATACAACACTTAAAATGTCCAATGCTCATTTGAAAAAATATAGTGAATAAACAGTATAATAGATGTACAAATGCTTACAGGAGAAATTCAGCACTCCGAATGGCCATTCTTGGGTGACATACTTGTCAAATTGACATGCAAGTATTCTTAAGCCTAAATTCAGTCAATTTAAAAAATTGGGGTGGGGAGGTGGGAAACTTGCTTACACAATTTGCATTTTTATCGATGTCAGTCAGACCTGTGCCATCTGAATTTGTTGATTTGTTTATGCTCTACCATTACATTTTAGTTGTACTCCTCTCTGTGTAGCTAGACCAGATGATGTATAAGCCATTGCAATAAACTGATAAAAATCATATTATTTAAGAGTAGTTGTACAAATTTAAGACAGGATAGGGTGAATTTTGTGAGAAATTTCAAAAACAAATCAGGATCAAAGAGGGAGTAAAATTCGTCTACAACATATCTAAAAATGAGTTGAAATGTTCGGTTATCAAAGCCTGTAATTCATTTTCAAAGAAAGAAAGAAATAAAAAAGGAACCCTCTTTATCACTTCGACTGAGAATGGAGCGTCAAAATTTTCTTTTGGCGGAAAATATTTTTGAGTGGAATTGTGAAAATTACCAAGCAGGAAAACACTGAACAACTAAAGGCTTTGGTTATGAACATAGAGGACTGATTAAAATTCAGGCTTTACCATGAAGCTGCATATTTCAGAAAAATTAATTTCATTGAAAAATTTCCCCTTAATTCTCTGAACCCTGCCCATTTTCATCTAGCTGTCACCCTTGCTCTGGCCATTTTACCAGATTTTTAAAAAATTCATAACTTAGAAAAAATGACCAAGCGATCCAAGATCATTAGCAAGTTGAATAAATACTTTCCAGAATCTAGATCGAGTGTAGAATCTGATTTCCAAATACCATCACACTTTAGAACAATCTATACAATACAATCCTGAGTAACCAGGATCATCATCATAATCACTGTCTTGAGTCACTCACTAACCTTCATTTAAATTGTTTTGTTGACTCGATACTGCCATTTTTTTAAAGTTTGGGCTTTACTTACGATATGGACGAGAAAACCCAGCCAATGGACAGGTAAAACATGCTTAATCATCTTCCGGGTACTTTTGATATCTCGATTAGTAACCAGTGACAGGGTCTTATAGCTACCTCACTAGAATAAATTTGTGAAGTCTGTCCGACAATGTTCGGGATCAGGTCTCGGGCAGGAATCGTTGGGACTAGGATTCAGAGTTAAAACACCACACATAGATAAAACTTTAGGAAGAATAATATTCAAAACAGCTTTACCTGTGCAATTTCCTCAGGAGTTGTGACTTGTTTTGACATCTTTTTCAAATTTTCAACAACATTTTCAACAGCTAATATTACACCTGTATAAAAAAAAAAATCACAAAATCAGGAGGCACAAGCAAATGGTGTTATTTCATGAGTAAAAATAATGGTGATGGTCTTAATTATTACGGATATTAAAAAAATAAAAATTGTGACAGGCAGTCGATTTTACCCATGAGCATCTATTTTTTTTTTCCATTGACTTGACATGGAGAACTTCATTCAAGATACTTCAAAATTAAACTACAAAAATTCTTTCACCAGTTCCAACCTTATCTTCCCTTTTGGAAATCATAAGTAATCCCCTGAAGCAGAACATTTTTCTTCACAGCTTGAACTTCAGATATTATTGTGAACATTCATTGTATTTACTTCAAATTAAGCTCAGTCTTTGAAAATTGTAAAGGGTGTCTAAAAATAATACCTCTACGGATTTCCACTGGATTAGCTCCTCGACTCATTGTCTCAAATCCCTCCTTCGCAATAGCCCTAGCTAGGACTGTGGCAGTTGTTGTTCCATCTCCTGCTTCTTCATTTGTATTGTTGGCCACATCTTGCACAAGTTTAGCACCAATGTTCTGAAATTTGTCTTTTAATTCAATGGACTTTGCAACTGTAACCCCGTCCTTGGTGATTTTAGGGCTCCCCCAGCTTTGTTCTATGATGACATTTCGGCCCTGTGGTGAACAAAAAATATCAACAAACATGATGATGTGTGCGCTTTCAGAATCATAAATAAGGATAAAGTCTTACGGTTTAACATTTTCTTTCACAAATTCAATAGCAATGATTTTTTATGAACATCAATTGATCAATGTGAAATGCTGACAGATAAAATATATTGAGTACCTTAAGCTGAAAGCCTTCGTGCATTCTGAGATAAAAAATTATGAGGACAAAGTAATTTCTTTCCTCATGAAAACATTTTTAATGCAAATCTTTATATTCTCCATCGAATTAATGATGCTAAAGCATATGAAATTCTGTAAGAATAGCTCTATGCAATCTTTACCATCTCCTTTTACTTCATTTTGAACCACATACAAATCACTATTAAAAACTTGAAGCTTTCTTTTTCTTTTATATTAACCTTTCGGCTGAGAGAGAGCATTTTGACTTTGGTGGGCCCCTAGTGGCATACCAACAAGGTAATTATACGAGGCTCCAACCAAAAACACCTTTCAAAATTCAATATCAAGCCTCCAAAAAATTTCCAAGGCCCAGTATGTTACTTATTCAAGTAACTAATCAATGTAAATGACAAATTTATGTTCATTATTGATTTCTATGGGGACTACATTATCTATTTTAATTAGCAAGAAAGAAAAAATGTTCCTAAAAATAGGAAACCTCATTCATTTTCACGCACAATGCCAGCCTGGTTGAATGTTGACATATTCATGTAATTCTGGCTCACTACTCCCTACAGCCACTTATAATCATTTTCTAAAAATTAACAGATGGCACTGTACCTAACAAATTTTTTTTAAATAATTTGAAAATTGAAATATAACAACACATAATATAAATACATGTACACACACACACTTTAAACGGTATGCTCTGACATGAATATATACAACACACTGACACTCCTAGCCTAAAGACTTCAGGAGTGATTCCTTTTCTTTGAACTCTTCAACACAGGCAAATAATAACATATCCAGGCTAACATTGGCTAGCTGCTTTGCCTCAACAGATCGTTTCAATTTTGCTAGGCTAAACCTACTCTTTATGTGATGCTTTCACTACCGACGCATCAACACGGATCTCTAACAATTTTACTAATAATGTTACCTGCCATTGAAAGAACATGTACAGTTCTGACCAATTGAGATCTTATCAAACCCCCTAGACCTTTTTGCATCTAACCAACATCTCACCCCCCAAAATCCTACTAAAATCCAACTTTCCTTGACACCCTTATTTTGCACATCGACAGACCATGCAGACTAGACTTTAAAGAGTAATTCCACAAAGCACACAGTTCGCCCCACGCATTGTCAGTAAGTGGATCTCTGCACTCTCAATCAGTGGAAAAGAACAAAGTAGTGAGGATTAGGTAGTCTAGCTGACATTTTTTCCCCTTTGTTGGCACCAAAAACAACCGCATATTATACCATAGCTGATAAAATCATATGTGGAGAATTGTTTTAAAGCAGGTAATGTGCATTTTATATATTTTCAAGACTTGGCTACAACATTATTTTTTTCCCCAATTTTGATTCTTTTTTTTTTTTTTCATTGAAATTTCGATCTTTTCTCTGATCCAGTGGAAACCCTTGTTACAACAAAAACAGAGTGATACACTGAATATCACAAGAAGCCTGTTGAAGGTGATTGTGCATGACTGATGTTGCGAGTCATTTGGCAAACATGAAATTATAATTACATCCTAATCTGACCATGTCAGCATAAAAAGCATCAAATTCCAAATGTTTGGTCTAGCACTTAGTTTTCAAACTCACCATTTTTAACAATTATCACAGGTCTAGTTTCCCTTTGGTATGACTGAAGAAACTTCAAAAAAAAGTCTCTTGCAAAGAGAAATCATTCTACTTCATTTTTTGATCAATGTATATATGTGTTTATTGACATATTTTACACAAAATTTATCTCTTATCAAACAAGTCACAAGGGCATCAGTTGAAAAATATTTTAAGTATAAACGAGCCTTATCAGCTGATACCTAAGCGCGTCAAGTCAAATAATACACTTGCCATGACTGGCTCACCATTGTTGACACATCAAATGGCACGCTTGCCAGCCAAGGGGATAAGGTTACAAAAATTATCTTACTTTTGGTCCCATTGTGACAGCCACAGCATCTGACAAGATATCCACTCCTTGCAACATCAATACTCGTGCATCAGCACCGAATTTGATATCTTTGGCATAACATCTTGTCAAAGCTGGCATCAGTTTCTTTGCGGCTGATGAGCGGAAAACACTTGGTAGGCGATACATTTTGAAGATTCTGGAAAGATTAAGACATAAATAATGCATTATGCCTACATATACTGACATATTTCCAGTCATTGCAAAATTTTGTCGACTCCAAAGATGAAACTGAACACAAGACATTACAAATACTTATAAGGTGTGAGTGAAACATCAAATAAGACATTATGGCACCAATGAGGACCTCGTCCCCCAACAGCTATTTAACATAATTTATGTGGAGAAAAAATGCCCACAAGAACTATTCTGCTTTTCTATAATATATATATTCATCATCATCACTGCTGTGTTCAGTCAAAACTCAAGCAATTAAAGTAAAGTCACAGATTCCTAACGTTATTTAGAATTCTATGCAATTAAAAAGCTCAGTAATTGAATGTCAATATAAGCCTGACAGATCTTGGTATGAATTCTGATATCACTAAATACTTCTGATGCCTTAACGAAAACATGATACTCATAAGGACTCTGGAACAACAGTAAAGTAAAAGCTCATCAAAAAATCTAACAAGAGTCAAAAATCGCAGGGAAACATGACCTTGTGTCCTGATTTGATCTACAAAAAGAAGAAAATTGGCATGTCACCGCAGTGCCCCATGGTAATGCATTGGAAATATTAAGAAAACACCCAGCCACTACCTTTTTTCCTCTTTGGACTGAAATTTGAAATTAAACACAAACTATATATATATAATGCATTTAGTTTTTGTAAACCTCATGGAATGCTTTTTAACAATCAAAGGATGGATAATATAATTATTTACGCAGTTTAGCAATGTATAGTCATTAGGAGAGAACAACTGAACTTTTCGATTTATGTTCATTTTGAAGGGCTGAGAAACAAAAATAGATTACTGACTTATATCACTATGAATCTCCAAAATATACAATGTTAGGAATCTACCGAACAATAGGAATCTGAAGAATTAGAGAAAGAGGGGTTATGGAATAGGCCTAACCCTTGTAACCCTAACCCTGAACCTACATAATTTGTGAGATTACAATTATTATATATTTATGTTCATGAGATACATACATAATATCGCACATTCTCGAGATTTCTATATCAATAGAACCAGTCGTAGATCTAGAATCTAGACGATCAATATAAGTTCTTGCTTTCAATCTCTCGACTTTTCATACTGTACAAAAATTATGATGTCAGATGATAGTATACATCGCTTTACTGGGCATTTAACTTTTAAGCGTATGCAATCTTAATGATTCTCTTGACTGTGGTTTGCCCAAATGCAGAATGGTTTTGAATGGCGCTCTTATTAGTCTCAGCCCGCCTGAGAATAAGCAAGGTATTACTCTCAGCCGGGATTTTGTCTTCGGTGAGGAGACCTGACCTACTTTCTGTCTCAATGCTAGTCCACAGGTTATTCGCATTGCCATTGTCTATCCATCTGGACGTTTGTCAAGTGAAGACATTCCGTGTACCTTTGCCTGGGTACTTCTAATTCTGAATGTGAAAATTGAAAGCCCTCACTTCAAATCGTTTCTCGTAGCTTTGCTATCAAGTAAGTAACCAATTGGCTGACATTTTCAATTACATCCCCTGATGCCCATAGTCGCATTATAGCAACACTTCCATGTCAGGAGCATTTTAGTTAGATTAACTAAAATGCTAGCACAATTCAGCGGAAATTCCTTTCTATTTATTCCTACATGTCTCTTGTCTCTTGGCGGCCGTTGTGGGCATGAGTTTGCGGCAGTGGTGGGCGTTGTGGGAATGAATGTTTTCTAAACGGGAATGATGGGTTGAGATGTAGCCCTAATAATCCCTTCCATGTAAAAAATGATAGTAACAAATAATAGGCATGAATTGGGTAACCATATGGCAAGTCGTCGCTAATGAGATTGAAACTAGCTTCAACTATATATCTTCGACTCACTATTCAAAGTGAGGCCCCTCGACATGTAGATATAGGCCTATTATTGTATTAAAT
>JBCJKE010044289.1:0-12024 GCA_039654525.1 Melibe bucephala | reverse complement strand
GAGAGAGAGAGAGAGAAAGAGAGAGAGAGAGAGAGAGAGAGAGAGAGAGAGAGAGAGAGAGAGAGAGAGAGAGATCAAAAGCACTTTTGAGCCTATTTAGTGGTTATTGCGCTATATAAAAGTTAATATTTTCTTTTTTAAAATGTTCCTCTTTAATTTGGTGAAGTCAGATTTTCAAACTTTCCAGTCCATTCAAAGTCATTGCCATTGAAAGGGGTTCCCAGCCAACAGCAACATTGATCACATAAGATAGAACATGCAGCCAGTTAGGCCCAATACATTTTTTTCCCAGCAGATACAATGCCATGTACTCATTACACCTGAGTGGTATGAGGAAAATGTGGTGTATCTGGACAACCTTTCCCAAGGGCTCGAATCCACAACTTCTTGATTAAGAGCCGTGCGTCATACAACTAGACCCTGCTACCCAAAGCTCTCTTTCCGAATTGACAGAATAGTTGAAAATCTAAAATTTGACATTTTTTACTCATGCCATTTTGCTACGCAGCCAATGAAATATGTATCACCTGCATACATGCGATGGTTAAGTTATAAAACTTTGTATCAGATTATACAGAGGTATAGTGTAAAGGCTATATAGACTGGTCCTAAGATTGAACCTTGGGAAACACTATATTCCAGAACAATTGTAGCGGATGTAGACATTTTAACAATAATCACACATTGTTTCCTGATCAAACATAGCTTTACGCAATTCAGTAGTCATGTAAGTATGTGAGCTTGACACCTCTCTCAAGCCAAATCATAAAAACCAGAGGGAGACTTTCCGGACACATTCTTAGAAGTGACAACAACATACCCGTGAACAAAGCCATGAAATCGTATTTCACCCCACAGACAAGGCATATAGAGGTCAATCGTCAACAAATATTCACAGAATAAACCAAGACATCAAATGCCTCCAACACCATCAAGAGCACGGTTACTCACAAAAGACTGTGATCAATGGAAGAAATTCACCAACAGGATACGAGAAGCTGCTGAGGTGTCGCAGTCGATCGACTACACACAGCATCAAAAACCACGTTTAGTTACACGGCTGCCATCGGCTCACCAGAGTCACCACCCGGTCTCAAGATAGCGCGCACTCTACCTGTCATTAGCTTTAACCATTTTCAAAATGCAAATAAACAAGCATACTGCAATACTTGATCAAAATGAAAGAAAAACAATAATATTATAGTACGCAAATGATGACTTAAAAGAAGCCCGGCAAAATGGTGAAAAGGGAAGGGAGAAGAGTTAAAAAGTAATCTCCATAAGTAAACTCAACATGGTCTTATCTATGATTGATTTCTCTACGTAAATAAACAAGCATACTACACTATTTAATAAAATGGGAGAAAATCAATAATACTATAGTAGGCAATCAATGACTTAAAGAAGCCCAGCAAAACAGTAAAAATGGGACAGAGAAGAGAAAATAATTCATAACTCTGCATAATATGCTAACTACTAAGTAAACTCAACATGGTCTTATAGAGGATTGATTTCTCTTGAAAAGGAGCTGTATATCACCAGTTAAGCACTAATTGCTGATAAAACATGTGAAATTTGATAAATGATAAACACACTCTATAAGAGCTTTTTGAAATTGTTTGAGGACAGAAGTAAATGGCGTGCCACAATCACTGATGTCTGTATCAGACCTGTTACTTGAAGAAGAAGAGGATATGAGCGCAAATAGCTTGAAGACCACTCAAGATAGGAACATTGGATTTTCACAAACATAGAAAGCAATTTTATGTGTTTCAGACCAAAAAAAGACGGAGCGAATCGTTTGATTTGTTTGGTGGAAAAATTCAAGAAATTTGGAAAAATTCGCTAACGGTGCTGACCAATGCCCAGGGATTTTGCAGGGATTATCACCGTCAAGTGCGTGAACACAATTTATGGCCTGCACCTGTTCTCAGCTGGCTACAGCTAAATGTTGTGATTTTGTGTCAGAGTGTGACGCCATGTAGGAAGCGAACAGTCTTAAGTGAGTAAGTCAGTCATGTAACTTAGAATGTTTTGTACCCGTGTCACCTTAAAGCATCATAAAAAAACAAAATTTCAACAGAAATGACGTCCTTACTTATTCCATGTTTGATTCTACATTTTAAAAAATGTCTTGAAATGTTACAATATTGATCCTTTTGGTCTTCTTGTAATTTAATTTATTACCTCATATTTCTAAGTCATGATAAACCTTATCTGAGTATAGACTATGAAAATGGGCAAAGATAAAACTTCATACCAGTGGCAATATCATAGTGGCGGATGATGCCTGTGTGGAAGCCTACTGCAGTTGTTAATCCATCTGGTGAAATTGCAACTGCAGTAGCAGGTCCGAGCTTGGAGGCATTTATACTGTGAACTGGAATACCAAGATCACCTGACCAAACCTGTTGGAGAAAAGAAATATACAATATGTAGCTGAATCTTTCAGTCAACGTTAAACAAATAATAGAAAAGATTAATTGAAGAGTCTCAAATTTCTGTTGAAAACATGTTTTTCATATAATTCAGATTTCGTCCATAGCGTGAACATACATCTTATACAATGAGAATGGAGGGGAGAGCTTTATCTTAACCAACAATAAAATAAGTTTGAACCATAATCGAATAAGGTGTTTCGCTAAAAAGGTTTCAATTTCAATTCAATTTAATTCAATTCAAATCAAAAACTTTATTCATCCCAAAAAAGGGAAATTAAAGTATACAGGCGTTTTTAAAGTAGATGGAAAAGATACAGCATATTTACAAGTTCGTAAATGTATATAAATTTATAATTGATTAGATACAGATTAAATACCTTTTTTAATATATTTTAAATATCATTATCATATCATACACATACATACATTTACACATGCATGTTTGTAATTATACATGTAAACACATACACACTTAAAAGATACAATACATATATAGAGTATAATTTAATAAATAAACAGATCAATGATCATAGATATATTAATAGGAAGATGCCAATACATACCTACATATGAATGCAAACAATATATAATATATAGTATATTTTAATAAATAAACTGATCAATGAGCATAGACATAGTAATACAAAGATGCGATAAAAATAAGATGCTGAATGTGCAGTGGTGCTGTTATGGTGTAAAAAAAAATCTTCCAAATGCTCAAATCAGTGGTTGCTTTCTTATAACATCTTCTCCACAATAAGCATGGATTTCACTGTGCTCTGTTGACTACACTTTTGTCTCTGGGACATAGCTGTACACCAAAGTCTCATCACCTATGATCATTCTAACCAACATTCAAATGCTTTTGCAATTTTGCAAATGTTTATCCATTTCTGCTTTGTCTCAGCTGAGAGAAGCCGAGGCGCAAATTTTGTGGAAATGATCCTCATTCCTAGTGTTTTGGTTAAAATGTGGTGACAATTCCAACAGAAATCTCAGCAACGATTGAGTGTTTTATGTTGTTTCTGCCGATACGGGTTGACTAGAGCCTAATTCATCCCTGTAAGACATTTTGCCTGCTTTGAACTTTGAAAACCACTCAAAACACTGTGACCTCCTCATGGCATCGTCTCCAAAGGCCATCTGAAGCATTTCAAAAGTTTCAATGGATTTATTACTGAGTTTGTAACATATCGATGCACCTACGTTGTTCTTCCAAATTGTCCATCTTTATCAAGCCAAATATTCAGCAAAGATGACTTCAAAAAGTCACAAACTCTTGTACAAAATCAGCTCACAAAAGGTTTTCAAAAATGCATAACAGACAAAGAGTCGCATTCTAAAAACCTTCACCAAATCTGGAGTTTTGAAGAAGCGAATGAAATTTTCAAAAAATGTCCACAAATCAATTATGTCATTTAAAATCAAATGTTCATTGATGGTGCTCTATCAGTGCATCTGTGGTAGGACTAGTCCGGATATTTATTGAACATATGTTATATAAACTTTAAGCACATTTTAAAGTTATTAAACTGAGGCTTTTTTTTTTTTTTTATATTTCATACAATGCTTCATAAACAAGTGACTGAGCTTCTTCACGAAAGCTGATAAACTCAGTTAACAGAGTATTCTTGTCAACACACCAAAAAGTAATTAGGCTACTAATATTTACATAACCATGTAGCATACTCACGTTTCTGTTTAAAATCTGCAGTATCTTCATTGTATTTTACATTTTACTACATACTACATAGTTTATTCCATAATTTGAAATTACTTGGGAAGCATGAATACAAACGCCTATCTACACTTGAAGACTATTATTTAAAGGTTGAACACTAGATCTCATATGCTTTTGTTTGGGGTTTTTTTTTCATTTTGAATTCTCTCAGTGGTAATACTGCTTGGTCATTAATTGCTTTCAAAAGAATGGTAACTTTATTTCTTGCTCTTTGTTCTTTGAGGTGTATCCACTGCAATTTGTTCATGTTTATTTTTATGTGTAGTTATAGCTGATAGTTACAACTCTGCAGTTTTCTTTTCTCTATATTATCCTCTATTACACAAAGCATTCATAAGCTAGTTCTTTCAATGCCATTTCTAGATAGATGGTGAAGAGAATTGGACTACCTATCATGTGGTGTTCCACAAATCATTTTTAAGTTTGACTTTTGCCAGATATGAAATTCAGTGTTATGTTGGCAAGTAAAGTTTGGATCAATTTGATACGGTAATTTTCGAGGAATGTTTTCCAGCACTCCAGCCCTGATACCCTGTTATAAATGAGCTTTGGTATTGCTTTGTTTACCTCAGGCTAGATGATCAGCCTCTAATTCTGGATAAGTTGGATAGAATGGTTCTTCTTTTTATCATCTACCTTTCTTCCCATAATATTCTTTTGTCTTATTTAATCTCTTTACCATCGTTTGATATTTTACTGCTTTTGTCCAATATTACCAGATCTTTAAAAATATGAATTGTCCAAGGGAAAATAAAACCACCAAAACTTAATCAAAGTCCTAAACTTCAAGATAATGAAATCAGTTGGGAGAAAAATTGAACGCTATATCAATGAACCATGAGAGAAAAATTAAGAGATTTAAAGACAAAAGTAAAAAAAACATCCAAAACAAAAGAAATCGAAGAAAATAATGCAGGGGGAAAAAAACCCTAAAAAATTGTACAATTCAAAAATGAAAGTTAACCTTGATTTGATGGTCATCCCCAGCTGTAACCAGTTCCCTGCCATCAGGGGAGAAAATCAACTTGTTGATGGGACCATCATGACCCTTCACAGTCCCTACCTGTAACAAAAAGTATTGATTTTTGGTATTAAATTCATCTTCATTCTTATAATCTATGAATTACATATTCATTGAGCACCAAGTTACAACTAATTTTCTTTTTTGAATCTAGAAAAAGAATATTTGCCAAGTAGTATAGATTGAAGACTGTCAATCTGTATACCTCCTACCTTCACAAATAGTAGGTATACATAACTTGTAAGAAACCATCTGCAAACAAAACTCAGTTAGACTTTGCTTCGTGATAATAAGTAATTCCTATAGATATATACTGTAGCTCTATACATTTAAAAATGAAACAAGAGCGATCAAATTTGGATTGCTCATTGAGAACAACAAAACCCTGGGAGTGGTAGCTATATGGTTAAAAAATAATGTTTGGTTTGATTACAATTTTGATATAAATACAAAAATTATACAAGAATAAATGGGAAATGGATTAAGCCATTTCAAAAAATCTACTTCCTCCGCTTCCTCTAGGTTAATTATAGCAAGCTACCTAGCTCATAAATCTAGATTTATAATGAGTTGAAAACGCTCATCCGAATGAGACAAAAACGATTTTTGTCGATGAAAAGAACAGATTATGACCATTGCGGTAGGTATCAATGTTGGTATCTTCTAGCCCAAATTAAAGGCTGCTCCATGTGCCCTTCATTTAGCCTGTATCTAACATAAGATTATGTATAGATCAGACCATCAGCGAGAAACTGCTTACGTATAGTGCTCATCGAAACATTAAAATCACGGGAAAGTTCACTGGTCACTTCATATGGGTATCATATCAGGCAATTCCCCATCTGCTCATCATACTCTCATGAAGTTTTACCCTTTACAACCTTATCTGGTCTATCTTCAACTGGTGCTTGATTAGCAGTTTTAATTAATAATCTTTTTACTGTTGATCTGGAACAGTTGAAATGAGCAGAGATTTGATTAGCTGATAGGCCAGCTCTACTCATATAAAATGCTTACTTTCTCTCTGTAATTGTTAAGTGGCACATCGCCAATGTTTGTTTTTCTTTGATTCCAAAGTGATTCAAAATAGTCAACTTCAAGATAATTGTTTACAATTTGAAGGATAAAAGTCTCTTATTGTGCTATTGGATGGCAAGATAGCAAGTGTGTTCAACTCCACATTTGAGAAACACGAACAGCTTGATATCAACGCCAGAATATTAATACCAATCTAAAAGCCTGGTAAACCAAAAGGACCTGTCAATAATCTTAGGCCACTCACTCTCTTAAACACTCTTAGAATGTCTCCATATCTCTGATAACCTTAAAAAGAATAAGGCCTCAGGTGAAAAAATATTCATAAATATGGGCGCTAACATGAAAAGATGAAGAAAAGCTAGACACATTTCACAGAAGGCAACTCCAAAAGATCTTAGACATAAGCTATCCTTTCAAAATTACAAATAAATCTCAATTAAAAAAGTACAGCAAATCACCCCTGTCTCTTCAAATCACCCCTGTCTCTTCAAATTCTGAAAAGTTGCTGGAGATTGAACAAACAAACAAAAAAACAAAAACAGATGTCCAAAAGAATGGAATAGTCATGGTACAAGTAAGAGTACTAAGAGAAAGGTACAAAGAAAAGACTGGAGACGGGTGGCTATTAGGCTTAGCTCTGTGGGAAATTGAATGCTAGGGTTGAGGCTAGGGTTATCATTGAGGGTGTCAAGCCCAAAAAATAAAAAGAAAACAATATTTTTTTTCTTTGTCATGCTCTTAGAGGGAGAGTCTTTTACTGAGGTTTGAAATAAAAAGTTCAGAACTGTCTATAGAGTCTTTTACTGAGGTTTGAAATAAAAAGTTCAGAAATGTCTATATTTACCTGAGAGCCCTTTGTAGCATCCCAGAGTTTCACATCTCCATCAAGAGCAGCTGAAGCCAGGTGTGTTCCAGTTGCAGAGAAAGCTATGTCTCTGACAGATGTGCTATGGCCACGTAGAATCTGTAAAGGTTTTCAATTATTTCCCCATTCAAATATTTATGCACTATCATACTCATATCCTATGTGCATTGGTGATAACAGATGTACTTTTCATTCTTAATAAGGTTTTATAATTCATCGGTGCAAAGCCATTGTGACATATCTCGATTTTTTGGGTTTTGGGGGTTTTAGCTTTATTGATCAGCATAATGAGTAGCATTTCGTGTGAAAAGTTTTTCAAATATGCAATCGTTACATATTTACGACGGTGGTCATTTGATATATAACAGTCACTGTCATTCAGCATCATGCCATAGTGACATATCCAGAACAAAAGATGACCGAAAGACTTGGATGTCTCCTCACTGTTTAGACAGCAGGTCATCAAATTATGAGAGCGAATTAAATAATGCTAAGAAATGTCTCATGATGCTTCATCGACCTTATAATAACAAACAGTATAAATCAAGGCATCGAAAACCAGGTACATTCATTTTCACGGCAGGCGGCGGCTCACTGGGTCACCGCCTGGCCACAAGGCATTTTGCGCTCTGCCTGTCGTGAGTTTCGGGACCACTAGTTAAATAGTCTTATCTATTACTGCTTTTCTACTGCAACTGTTGGCCTTACGACCATGCTCAGGTGGTCAATTCAATTAAAATTTCAAAATATTGAAAACAGGATTTTTCTTTTTCCCAAACTTTCACAATCTTAACTCACAACATCTATAGCTAGAGGTAATCATGAAAAAAATTATTGGTAATCACAACAATTGACAGAGCCAGCTCACATTTACTAATATGCAGTGTGATTTGAGCATCATATCATGGTGTTGTTATCCTGCATTGCTCTTACAATTATAACCATTAAGAAACAGGATTTGAATTCTTCCCGTGCATTTTAATCCATAGTTTTAAAGTGAAACAACCAGCTGATGAATGTAAGTGAACATTTAGCATGTATTTGTGTAAGCCATTGTCTTTTTTTTTTCTCATTTTGAATCAGTGGCTGGCTCACAGGGGATAGTCAGTTTTGTTCTAATGGGCTGAATACTGTTACCCCACCCTCCCTCCCTTCCTCCCTCTCTCCTACTCCCACACCCTCTCTCTCTCTCCCTCCCTCCCTCCCTCCCTCCCTCCCTCTCTCTCTACCTATCTATCATGCAACACACACACACATACACACACACACACACACACACACACACATTGACATCAACTATTTTTAAAACATAAATAAACATTCCTCTTCTTCAAATACCAGATCTGATGCAGACACCGGTGATCATGGCACGCCATATACTTCTACCCTCAGACAATCTAAAAAAACTCATATTATTTTTATTACTCTTAGTTTTATTAGTCATCCAGTAATTTAAAATGTAAATAAGTTATTCTTAGTCGACCTCGACTCCTTTTCCCTTCAATGTTTCCTCTAAGGGCTAGATGTTCAATATCTTGATGTCTGTCTATATTGCCTAAAACCTTTAGCTGTCTTTTTCTGATTATCTTCATTAATGATCTTTCTATTCCAGCTTCTTCTAATACTGCTTTATTACTCTTCTTATCTAGCCATGAGATTCTTCCCATTCTCCATAAAACCACATTTCTGTCGCTTCTAATTTTTTTTTTCATACTTGTTGATATATTCCGATACTCACAGCCATAAAGCAGTATTGACCACCCACATATACACTATTGAAACTCTGTATTTTGTTTCCATTTCTATTTTTTAAGATAGGGCTCATTTTCCTAAAACTGTCTTTTGCAATTGCAATTCTTCTTTTAATTTCTGTATCACACTTTCCATCTGATGTGATTATGTATCCTAGGTATTTAAAACTTTGGACTTGTTTTATTTTCTCTCCATTACTTATAAAGTTACAGGTTGGGTTTGTTGATTTTTTGGAAACAACCATGCACTCTGTTTTCTTTACATTTATAAGAAGCCCTTTACATTCACTTTCAGTGACTACAACATTATGAAGATCTTGGAGATCTTTTTCTGAAGTTGTGAGAAGAGCTGTATTATCTGCATAGCTAATGTTGTTGATATTTTCTCCAGTTACTTTGATGCC
Organism: Melibe bucephala; assembly: GCA_039654525.1. Lineage (NCBI taxonomy): Eukaryota > Metazoa > Mollusca > Gastropoda > Nudibranchia > Dendronotidae > Melibe > Melibe bucephala. Next base: position 2,763 of record JBCJKE010044289.1, on the reverse strand, counting down.
TGGTTTATCATCTTAATTTCTAAGGATTGTTTCACAGCCTTGTCTCACTCCTCTTTTTATAATTTTTTATTAACTTAGTACTCCTTCAATTCTAACAGCTGTACTTTAGTCCCAATACAGAATTCTTATAACTCTTAAATCTTTCCCATCTATGTCTAATTTAGTTAAGATATTAAAAAGTTCCTCATGTCTTGCTTTGCCAAAGGCCTTAGAATAATCAATAAACATATGTCCAAATCTGAACATGAATACCTTTTTCCATTAACATTGATAATGTAAAAATGGCATTTCCGGTACCTTTGGAACAACGGCCAAATTGAGTTTTTAAAATCTCAGGTTTTAAATATTTCCTCATTCTACTCATTAATATTCTAAGCAAAAATTTTGTAATGTGAAAATTGATTTCATTAAGCCTTCTAGTTTCCACTATTATATATTGCATTTAAGAGTTTTGTTGTCATCTCCATCCCTACATCTTCTAATGTTACAATTACTTCTATTGATATATTGTCTGGACCTGTTGCTTTACCAAATTTCATTTTCTTTATGGCCTTTTCTACTTCCTAAGATTGGTGGTACATCTAGCTTTTTCTTTATAACAGGCTTTTCACCCCTTTAATCCTCAAAAAGTTCTTCTGCATAAGACATCTTGTTTGTCCATTAGTATATTGCCGTGTTACACACATAGTACACGATTTATTAAAATTGGAAGAAAATCAGTAATATGATAGTTGGCAATCTTTGATTTGAAGAAGCCTGGCTGACAACGATAAAACTCGTGAAATTTGAATGATATACATTAGTGGGTAGTACTTGAGTTAAAGGGGAAGAGTAAAACTTCTCCAATAATGCATAGAAGGAAAGTAATTCATGCATTTTTGCAATTTCAGTTTCAAGCACACTTTGGCAATGAGTACACTTCAGTCTCCTCCTGAGCACAGTGCTTATTGGCAGCATTGACTGTAATACACTTGGAATAGGCAAATTACTGTGTATTGGATTTGGAGTGACGTACATGCCCTGATCGGGCCTTTGTAGAACATTTCGTTGTACGCCATACTGACGCATATGGCCTGAGTGCAGTGTATACGGATCTTCGTACAATGCCAAAACAAAGTTTGCAGAATTTGAGGTGAAAATGATAAAGACTGTTAAAAATTAATATTCTGTATATTCTAAGATCAGTACGATTCAAATAAATCAAAGTTCATCAAAATTTCCGGGATATATCATTATGGCATTGAGCGGACGAATTGTACAATGCAATGAACATGTGTAAATATTATGTGCTTTATAAATATTATATCATCATTATTATTGGTGTATGAATGAGTTTCTCGACTATGGAAGTTGTATTTTATTGTTCTAGTGAGAATTTGCAAATCTTGTTTCTTTTGACTACTATCAATCATATCAAGCATGACTATCCAGTAATGTTAATCAAAAATGAAGCAAATTTAAAACTCACAGCAACTCGTGTTTGATGAAGGACATTGAATATCCTTATAAGGGAATCCCAGCTACCAACAACAAGAAGTTCCTCAGATGGATGGAAGTCCACACAATTTACAGGACTGTAACAAGGAAATATTGAATTCTGGTAAAAACACCAATACTTGATGCACCGCTCAAGTGGCAACTCCATGCACCTTTTTGTACTTTGTTGTTCTTGCTTTTTAATGTATTATTTGGTAACCTCAACAAATTTATATTTAAATGAATTTTTCATTTTTTTACATGGATGGGGGAGGAGAGGGGGGCAGAGGCTGGGGAGTGGGGGATGAGGGGATGAGATGGGGGAAAGGATGCATCAATAGGACAGCTCCATGCTATCTTTCAGAGTCAATAATACCATATGTTGCCATAAAAAATTAAGATATTCTGTTGACACAATAAAACTAATCCAGCCCAAAATGAAATTACTAAGAATGACTGAAAGATCCATTGAATTGTATGGCCCGAAATAGTGGAAATACGTTCCAAAAAGTCCCCATACATTTAAGTAACTCTTTGAAGTTAACTAATTGCACTATGATACAATCATTTCAAATTTTAATTCTATTTTCTCATTGCCAGACATTTTACTATATATTTCCATTTATTATGTTTTGACAGACTGAACAGTTAGAATGCATATTTCTAAAGCTTCATCATTGTATTACCTTTTTGGCACACTAATTGAGCTGTTTTTAATTAGGGATACTGTATATCAGTATTTCAAACTCCAGGTATATCCTTTTATAAACTTGTATAGTAATTTAAATTCTCATGTTGTTTTATGGTTTTTATTCAAATCTTTTTAACCCTTTTTTCACTGACCTGTCGGTCGCCGTGCATTTTCGCCCCAGTCCCTACCTTCGCTGTGTACGGGGTTGCCCTAGCCTACCTAGCGAGCCCGAGTCCGTGCCTAACGAGGCTGCCGCTGGGTCCGTGACGTCAGCATTATTTTGGTTTTACGCGTGTTGTAATTGGGGTTTGTAAAGTGTTCAAATTGAATGAAATAACTGCCCCTAGGCTATGAAACAGACAGAGAACGTAGATTCAACCGAGGAGTATCCCTCGACTTTGATGATAAGAGAACAAAGCCTAAGCACGCGCTGTTTATGACTCTAGATGACGTAATAGGGGGCATCTGGTTTTCGCTAGGTCTAGGCTCTGAAAATCGAAAGGATCTAAATACACGACCGACTTCCAAGTAATGACGAAAGCAAAATTATTATTCATGGCTAATATTCACTATTCAGTGTTTCAAAATGAAAAAAA
>JBCJKE010044068.1:0-12028 GCA_039654525.1 Melibe bucephala | reverse complement strand
ACGTATTAAGATGCGTGAACAAACTTCAAGAGATTTAAAAACTCAAGTTAAAGATAATGAAAATTAGACCTCTAGGAGACCACAAGGTTGATATCACCTGAGTGCCCACTCCGTCTGAGTGCTCGGTTTGGCTGCTTCCCGACCATCGGGCACACTCGCGGAAACTACTGTATTATTATTATTTTGGTATGTTGCATTAGTAATGCTCATGGCCATGGTGGAAGTCATAGTCATTATCATATTGTTGTGATTGCTGATACTTGTATTACATTTATTGTTACTTTTATTATCATCCTTAGCAAAAGTTATGCATATACATACTCTAGCAATGAAATCTTCTGTTTTACCGTCACTTAATATTTTTTTTTCCAGACTTTCCAGTAGGCCAAAATGGGGATATGGCTATCTCCACAAAACAAGATGGGGATATGGCTATCTCCACAAAACAAGATGGGGTTATGGCTATCTCCACAAACCTGCTTGAGAGCTGTGTCAAGGATTGCCACAATGAACAACATAAAGCAACACTGACAGGAGAAAGACCATTCAAATGTAATCATTGTCACAAGAGCTTTTGCAAAAAGGACCACCTTATTGTACACATTAGAACTCACAGTGGAGAAAAGCCATTCAAATGCAGCCTTTGTGATCAGAGTTTTACGCAAAAGGGGAACCTTCTTGGGCATATGAGAACTCACAGTGGAGAAAAGCCATTCAAGTGTAGTTATTGTGATCGAAACTTTACGCAAAAGGGGAACCTTCTTGGGCACATGAGAACACACAGCGGAGAAAAGCCATTCAATTGTAGTCATTGTGATAGAAGTTTCAGGCTGAAGAGTTCCCTTGTTGAACATTTTAGAACACACACTGGGGAAAAACCGTTCAAGTGTAGTCACTGTGATAAAAGCTTTAGCCATAGGAGTTCCCTAGTTGCACATGTTAGAAAGCACACTGGAGAAAAGCCATTTGAATGTAGTCATTGTGATCATAGCTTTAGTCGAAAAACTAGTCTTCTTGATCATCTCAGAAAACACACTGGAGAAAAACCATGGAAATGTAGTCTTTGCAATCAGAGCTTTGCTCATAGGGAAACCCTTCTTGGGCATATTAGAGCTCATACTGGGGAAAAACCATTTGAATGTAGCTATTGTGATTGGAGAACTGGTCATAGGAGTTCCTTTGTTAAGCATGTTAAAGCGCACACTAGAGAAAAGCCATTCAAATGTGGTCATTGTGATCTGAGCTTTTGTTTCAGGAATTCTCTTGTTACACATATGAGAACACACATTACAGAAAATCCATTCAAATGTAGCCATTGCAGTCAGAGCTTTACTCAAAAGGATAATCTTCTTGAGCATATAAGAATACACGATGGAGAAAAACCTTTCAAATGTGAAAATTGCAACCAAAGCTTTGATCATAGTAGCTCCCTCGTTAAACACATTAGGAAGCATACCGGAGAAAAGCCATTCAAATGTAGCCAGTGTGATCGCAGCTTTACTCAAAAGAGTAACCTTCTTGGTCATGTTAGAACTCACAGTGGAGAAAGGCCATTCAAATGTACCCTCTGTGATCGCAGCTTTACTCAAAAGGGAAACCTTCTTGGGCATCTTAGAGCCCACAATGGAGAAAAGCCATTCAAATGTAGCCAGTGTGATCGGAGCTTTTCTCAAAAGGTTAACCTTGAGGGGCATATCAGAACACACAGCGGAGAAAAGCCATTCAAATGTAGTCATTGTAATCTGAGATTTAGATTACGAGGTTCCCTCGTTAAACATTTTAGAACACACACTGGGGAAAAGCCATACAAATGTAGTCACTGTAATCAGAGTTTTGGCCATAAGAGCTCCCTTGTTGTACACACCAGAAAGCACACGGGAGAAAAGCCGTTTGAGTGTAGCTATTGTAATCAGAGCTTTAGTCGAAGGGCTAACCTTCTTGGGCATATGAGAACACACACTGGTGAAAAGCCATACAAATGTAATCACTGTGATCAGAGATTTAGTCAAAGGGCTAACCTTCATGCGCACATTAGAACACACACAGGGGAAAAGCCATTCAAGTGTAGCCACTGTGACTGGAGTTTTGGTCATAGGAGTTCCCTTGTCAAACACATTAGAACGCACACCGGGGAAAAGCCATTCAAATGTACTCAGTGTGATCGGAGTTTTAGTCAAAAGGGTCACCTTCTCAGGCATATTAGAAAATCACACACTTGAAAGAAAAGTCCATTAAATGAAGTCTTTCTGTTCCTAGCTTTCGTCAAAGGCTTATTTTCTAGGTTATGCAGAGAAAATGCAGCCATGTTTTGTGTTCCTTAGGATGGATGCAAATTTAAAACGTGGAAGCTTGAGTGAATCCCAGGTCATTATACACACATATCAGCTTGTTGGCATTGTTGCAAGATGTGATGTAGACACACGACACTGGCCATATCATGTAATTTGTTTTTTACCCCAGTATTTTTCCATCTCTCATTACTATGACTTGGAGACTCAACATATGTATACCGGTTCAGTGACTTATATCCTTAGAATATTTTAACCATGCGTTTGAAGGATCAATTTAGGTTACAAAGTCCTGTAACTTTGATATAGTGAACACTAGCAGATTCAATGTATTAGATCTAGATTCTATATAAAAATCAAAGCTGAGTGAGAAATTTGAAACATCATCGTCATCTTCATTATTATGATAGAAAATTCGAGATGTTGAGGATTTCATTATAATCCCGAGATGTAAGTTAAAACAGGTGAAATCCAGATCCTGTTACATATACCAGTGAACAAGATAGTAATGATATACAGCTACTACTACTGTGGCTGATGTTCTACTCAATGCATATTGAGATGAAATCTTAGTGCATTTAGATCTGGAAATCTAATTTTTAGTTTTAAATGTAATGCTGGACTCAATTTTCAACTAGTACCGTAGCTTGTGGTGTACATGTAGATGTCCTTCACCACAAATCTTGTGACCCCACTTTCTCGCAAGTCTGCTATTCAATCCTTACTTTACCGCTTGCTTTTACACCTAGGGTGACGTAACCCCCATCACATTGCAAGCCCTGCAGATAGTCATTTGATGATACTTATGACACGCATGTTATTTCCCTTAGTTTCCCATGGCAAATTTGTCTTAGGGAATACTGGTACAATATTTAAAAAAGAAATTTAGGTAAGAGCTTTTGGTTGTTTTTTTTTTAAGGATTTGGTATACATATTTTAAATGTCATGGATATGCGTTGAAATATTAGTGCATTCTAATCTGCCATTGTTCAGGGATAAAGCTAAAGTTGAAACTGTTTGTGTGGATTGGTTATGGCAAAAGGTTGGTAGAGTTTTGTGAAGTGGTGTGAGTTGTGAAGTGAATGTAATCTGTCCTCTGACTGTTTGATGTACTGGTAATTTAGATGTTTTATTGCTGATTGCCTATGTATGATCGCCTGGGATGCTTTTTAATCTGGATTGCTCTTGGCATGATTGGAGAATAATCTGGATTGCTCATGGCATGATTGAAGATAATCTGGATTGGATTGCTCATGGCATGATTGAAGAAAAATCTGGATTGCTCATGGCATGATTGGAGAGTTTGCCACTGGAAGTCGTTGCGTACTCCAACACTTTTGTTAATTCCAATTCCAGCACTCAAGCTCGACATTTTGTTATGAAACTGGCTGCCTTCCACTGAACATGTTCAGTCTCGCTAAAACTGGAATTTTTCTTGTGGTAGTGGTTCCATGCTGAGCTTGTGTTCCCCACAAATTGGCATCAACAGTGATTGGACAGTGATTTGCAGTTTTTAGGGCACTGGTGAAATTCTGTCTCAGTCTCAGGAAACTGTTGTTTGTGGGTTGTAGCCAATGTAATAAATGTATTGATTCATGTTACAAGGTGTGAGCAAGGAAGTACATTTTGAGAAGGAAGGACTCCTGGATGTGGTATCTTGTCCACATGCTTCATCGGATGACTTGGGTGCTTGTTTTTGTCTATTTCCAATGAGAAATTGGGTCATCTATTTTTAAAGCCTCACAGCTATTCCCCAATTTCCCAAACGGTTGAAGATATACTATGCTCCTTCTTAATCTTTAAGAATAAACCATTGGGTTTAAAGAGAGTTAATGGATAATCATCTTGGTAATGACGACGAGAGATTTTCTATCTTTTCCGATCATAAATGTTCTTGCCACTTGCCCCAACCCACCTCGTCATCAAGTTCCCGGTAGAGCACACCTTGTGGTTGTTGGTAACATAGAAAACAACGAAAGGCAGACGTCCTTTTTTGGTGTGTGGTAGGTAATCCCCCCCCCCCAACTCCCACCCTCTCCCTCTTCTGTTCTTTGTCTGGCTTGAGTGCGCACGGTGCCTTTAGCGTTCTCGCCCCACACTTAGTGCAAGCACATTGCAAGCCGCACAGATAGTCATGTGATGTTACTGATGACATGCATGCTATTTCCCTTGGCAAATTCGTGACTTGAGACTAACGAGAACTCCGCAATGGGAAGAAAATGTGTCCAGGCCATCCACTCTCACAATAACAGTGTCACCGTAATTCTGTCTCCTCTTTCCTTACTCATTGCTGCTTTGATAGGATTGATAATTACTAATTAGTAATAAGCATAGACATTTTTACACAGTCAAGGGAGATAGAATTGCAATCCTTGATTTTTATCTGTGTTTTTGACTATAGAATAAAATAAAGTCACACCCAGTTCCTAGCTTCAAAGGGCAATAATCACAAAAAATTAACATGAATTTGTAAATTTTATTCCCCATTTCTGTCAAACAGTTTTTAGCTGAATCTGTTTACTACATTTGTGTGGTTGGGATCCTCTATTATTTAGGCTACAGGATTCCTCATTACAAATGATTTTTAACCTCTCTTCCAACATTCTTAATCAAGATCTAAGAAATCTGGCAAAATTATCAAAATGAACAAAACGAAATATTAATTTCTACATTGATTATGAGATCACTGTTTAGGGCAAGCGTCCTTCAGTGACAGCAAGGCTATTTACTACTGCTATTATGGCTACTAGAAATATCAAAAAAGTGGATCAATTTAATTATGATTATCCACTACATTTGCTGTAACCGTAATTGTGTTTGCAATGTGAGTTTCTTATGATCAGGAATTTGTAAAGCCATTTTGTTTGTCTGCCACTACTGCACTGCCAGGATACTAGTACTAGTACTAAGTTGATTGTATAGCCTGCAGTGGATAATGATGTCCTTGAGAATTTCACCTGATAGTCAATATCAATGGGGTCAATGAAACTTATACACATCTATAATTTAAGACTAGGTTTCTTTTACCTTTCTTGGATATCATGGCAATGATCTTGGCATGCATCCAGTCTGCTGGCACACACACTTATCCTTGGTTTGTGGAGTGCTTGAAGGTTATGAAGAGGTATGATGCATTTTGAAAATAAAAGTATAGACTGAATTTTTTATGGTAAAGAGCTTGTGTCATGTCAAAAGATAAACTGTCTTGTATAGTATATATTTGAACACCTACTTAAAAAATAGAATTTAAAAAATTCAGACTTGTGTTTATTGTAATGAGAGATTTAGTTAGAGTTGTTTTTTGATTAAAAATAAAAACAATTATAGATTTACAATAAAATGTTGGTTTTATTTTGTTTTGTTTTGTTTATATTTTTATTGTGAAATGGCATTTGTTTGAGTTTGTTAGTTTCAATGTTATTTTGTTTATGTGTTTGTTCATTGTTAATGTTAGTTTCATTATATCCTGACTTGAAAAAGAAAAAAAAAATTATACAGGCCTATGTCAGACTTTTTTTTTCCATCTCTTTGTTAGTTTCATTATTTTAATTTATATGTTATATGTCTACTTTTTACTTTTTGTGTTTTAGTTTCTTTATGTTGACCTGAACTAAAGTCAAAGCTGTTTTAACAGTACAGTTTTGTTTAGGGGCAAACAGTCCCTTTTAAGCAGTCTTCCCTTTTACTTTTAGCAGCACATCATTCTCTTCTACACATAATTAAACCTTCCTCAATCAGAAATAAAATCTCCAATTGAAAATACGCAATGGTAGCAGATTATCCAGAGAGTACATAAATATAACATAGTTACCTACATTTTTTTGGCAGAAGATCTAGATCAAATGTTCAAGGAAGTAGATCCAGGGTAATTTTGCCTTTCTTCTCATTTCATTTTGAATCTAGGTCTAAAGGTCGATTGATTATGTATATTCTTAATTGAATAATAATTATATTTAATAAATTTAAAAAAAGTGATTGATGTTTAGAAAGCACCAATTTATGTATTCATGGTGCATTGAAATGAATGTTATCGAACAATTATGACAAAAGAACTCACTCACTATGTCAGACAGCATTATCATTCTGAAGGGGAAGAGCACACGACCAAAATAGTATTGAACTTGAATAAACCAAACTAAAAGTAAAAGAGTTGGCCGACATTACAGAAATGGAAATATTTCTGGACCTCAACACAAATTCACGTATAGACAATTATATCAAACAAATATTACAATAGTTCATTCTGGAATAAAATTACTTTATTTTCAAATATCGCATACCATTTAAACATAGTGTCCAGGAAACCTGGTTTTTTTTTTTTTTTTTTTTTTTAATATTATCATAGGATTACATATAATTATTCAATCCAAACAGCAGATGGACGGATGAAAATAAATAAAATTACGTATACTTTGTACTGCATTTTATCAAAATAATGTAATTCTGACATTTAATAACAATCCCCACAAAAGGAAGAAATTACAAAAATTGCTAAAGCTTATTGTGTTTTAAAAATAACGAGAATTTTAATATATTTGAAAGACAAAATAATTTCATTTTTTTTTTTTTTTACTCCTAGATAAAACAACAGAATGAGTTTTGATGTGAAAATACATGTATCACAAAGTAATAATTGCACTGCACACAAAATATAATAATAAGCAAGGGGTATTTGAATAATGAAGTATTATATCTTTTGGTTTAATTTCATGTAAAAGGTTTAATTACAATTTGTTTACAATATATAAACACAATACTTTTTGTTAATCACTATTGTTGTAAAATAAACAAATTTAGACTTATCAAACGTTCACATCAATCCAAAAGATAAACAAAGTGCACTTTATACATCATCTGCTTATCCATTGCTATACTAAAATAAGCCATAACCGACGTTTAAAAATATCAAAACAATGACATAAAGGCGTGTCCACCATTAAAGTGTTGTGATTTAACACTAATACTGTATTGGAATAATTATTTGCTATTTAGTATGAGTTTTTGGGTTTGTTTGTTGATTGCAGTTTGCTTGACTTTTACTGTTTTATTTGTTTAATTTTTGTTTTTATTTATTTTCCTAATTCATTCCATGAAAACACTGGTATATGCTTTCCCCTCTGTGAAATAAAAAAGTGCCCTGTCCTAGTCGTATAATTTATACTATAATGTATAAACAGTTCATCAAATAAATATTAGAATCAGTCACTATATTACAGTAACATATTGAGAAATGCTTCATCAGTTGTTATTTTACGAATGTTTTGGCCGCCAATAATATTGATAATATAATACTAGTAGTAGTAGTGAACAAAAATACTGATGTTTTATAGAGAAACATTATATGTCAATTCAGACAAATTGATGATGAAATTGAAAGGTGGCAAGAACATAATCATGTGTGAACATCATCATAATTCAACAAGGATTTTGAACAAAATGATGGAGAAGAAATATCAAAAGTATATATATTTGAAACAAATGAGTGGAACAAAAGAAAAAAAAGAAAGAAACCAAAACAGACAAAAACAAAACAAAAGAATGTTCAACTGGTTTTAAACTCACATATTTATCTGTTTAGGAACTTAAATTATGAAAAGAATAATGCCTATAAAACATATACATGTAGTAGCAGGCAGTCAAATTGTTTATAATAGCACTATATTATTCTTGAAGGACAGCGTGTCCAAAGATTTTCTTCTAACAACAGCAGCAATTCTGGAGGTATTCTCTCTCATCATTTATAACAATTGTCAAGAAAAGAAATGTTTTAATGCTATCCACATACCATGTAAAGATAATAATTTCAGTAACTTATACAGTGTGCACGTCTCTATTGTTATGAATTCACAAAGACAATTAAATGGGTGTCACTGCCGCCTGTTTTTATCAATCAACTATACAACGTAATGGCATAAGTGTTGCATCATGGGGGAAACAATTAAGCAGGAAAAGGGGTGAAAATAAACTAATCATATCACGGTCAGCCTATTGGTTTATGCATTTCTTTCAGTTAAAAAGAACAAAGTGGAAAAGAAAGGAAAGAGAAGGGAAAATGATGATGATGATAAAATCCACACATAAATATTACAAATTGCAGCCAGCCTCCAAGCTGAAGGTGGACGTCCACATTTTACTTGATGTCACACAGCAAGGCCACGCCACGAAGGGTCCAGTAGTCTGGTGTCTTGTTGGTCTTCAGCATCAATGGGAAGATGTAGGTCAGGTCGGTACGGTTGGGCTTCTTGTACACAGGGCACTCGTAGAGACTCTGGGACCGCGGCTTGTCCTGGTTTGTGGCGAAAACGTGGACAACGGGCAAATTGGTGTACAAGACCTTGGGTGTGGGTTCCACCAGTCTGGCATTGCGCCGATCCCAGCCGGATCCATCCAAGAACAGGCCGTAGATGTAGACACCTGTAGCAGAAAGAAGAGAATATTTTTTGGTTTTACTTGAACATTTACAGTGGATATGAAATATAGTGAAAGTGAAAGATTGTATATTATGAAAAAAATGATAATAAAATAATAATAATAATAATAATAATAATAATAATAATAATAATAATAATAATAATAATAATAATGATGATGATAGTAATAGTAATAATAACAATAAGAAAAGCAGCAAAGGGTGGCATAGGATTTCACTTGTACACCAGCAATAAAATGATTATAACAATGAGTGAAATAAAGCTGTGTACCTTCATTGGGTCCAGAGGAAATGTCTTCCTTCATCATGCGAGTCACTTCGTTCTCAAGGATGACAGTGTCCAAAGCCCAACCTTTGTGGGCCCTGGTGATTTCTTGTCTCATGGCTGTAAGGAATCCCTGAGGATTGGAAAATGGTAGCAAAATTAGTATGCGTCAATGAAGTATATTGGAGTAGTCTGTGCTGAGAAGAACGTGTACATTGTATCTATTTTAAGCGCTAGACATGGTCTGACGGACTTTCTGCAATAATATAAAGTAACATATAATAATGATAATCTTTGTCTATCCGCTTGGGTCGGCCATGAGCACACTTTGACCTCCTCCTGAACAATATGCTTATGGAAGCTACTGTACAGTTATTAAAACCCATAAGAGGGCAAATTTTAGCAAAGCTATATGAGTAAAGCCTCTTAAAAGAGAGAATAAAAAGAATAAACCAGTTGCCTATATTCAAAACAGTGCTGCATTGATTTACCACCAAAAACATACTAGCATTTTGGGAATGAGGAACAAAGGAAGGAATCACAGGAACTGAGCAAATTTGTAGCTTTGCAGCCTCCTTTTAAAAATTTTCATTTTTTTTTTTAGGACAGCTATCTTTAAAAAAAATCTCAGCTCTCAGACCTTACCAATGAAACTGGACTAAAGACAAGGAACAATTCCCTCAAGGATTCTTTCTCCAATGAGAATGGCAAAGGACACAGCCCTACTAAGTGCATGGTGCATAGCTAGACTAGGGTGTGAAACTGAAACACTAGACAAGTGTGAGATGGAAGATGATTGTTGGGATCACATTATACTACAAAAGGAATGACAGATGAAGGCAAGAAGGTAAAAATAAAAATAGATACATGTGTCTCACCTGAGGATTGAAGAATCCAGTCATCCAGAAAGAGGAAGGCCGGCCATCAAAAAGCCAGCTGGAGAACTGACCATTACGATCTAAGAGGTCAGTAAACCAGAAACCAAGGGTGGTGGATTCCCATGATACCTGGAATGGAAAAAAAAACAGCAAAACAACAGGAAGTGAGTTTTGTGAGCGTTGATATGGTAATGGCCTAATATGGTCAAATAACATTTGCGTGGAAGAAGAAATACAATTATTCTGATTATCATACTATAAATAAAGAACACTTGATAAGAAAATGTCCAGATTGTTAAAAAATACTCAATTCAAATAAACAGGGAGTAAAAAAAACCAATCTAGTCTACCTTTCTCCAGTTTTGGGGCACTCTGGCATCAAACATGTTGTCAAGGGCATCTCTCAGATTTTCTGACATGATGATGGTACCCTCAATGGCCAGTTTCAAGTCCAGTAGAGTCGTCCTGACCAGAGAAATGACCCGCTGCATACGGTCAATCTCTTGCCTCAGGAAAATGTTCAAAGGCTGCAAAGTACCCATTTTTTTCAAACGCTCTTTGACCTTTGGAGAGAAAGAGAGGAAAATGAAGAGAGAAACAAATTAGATAGATCTATCAAGTTTCAATAAAAACAGCATGCATTGTGCTTTTATTGTCTTTCTGTAAGCCTTGAACAGTGAAAGGCACTTGAAAAAAAGGAAAGCCAGGAGCCTCTTTTATTTGGAAAATGGCAAAGGAAAAGCGATAGTTGTTGATACTTGTTCAAGCTCCAGCAAATCTCCTCTCATCCTCACACTTCCCAATGCCTCCACCCAATTTCCTTTTTACATTTGCCGTGCTGCAATGAAGCTGAAGCGTAGACTATTTTCAATCTTCCATAATTCAGAATAGACCCCGAGGACAAATCTCTATTTAGGATCAGTAAAGAGCATTAATTTATTTATTTGTTATATGTCTATCATTATTGCTCTTGCCACATAGGTGAACGTTTGAGTCAGGGCTTTTCTTAAACCCAGCCTACCTCATGAGGAATGTAATCTACAGGCAGTTTTTCCAACATGTCATCAGCCAGTCGGTAGACGACTGTCTCACGAGTTTCCCCGCTGCCGCCTCCGGTGTCCTTGGGCTGAATGTTGACAATGGTGGACAACATGCTGTTGGCCGTATTCGTCTGGTAGCTAGAGTTGATTATAAGAAGACGATCATTTCTACAACACAGAATCAAATCGTCTGGTGTGTGTGGAAGCAATTTATTGCAGTGCCCCATCCATGGCCCCCATTGATTTTGGATGTAAATTCACATTGAGTTAATTCAGATGAATATCAATTCTATTTAAGTTAAATTAGATTTTAAATTCAAATTCAAATTCAAATACTCTATATTTATCCAATAAGAAATTAGATTTACCCAACATTTACTCTTAGGAGTAAAATTCATATATATATATAATAAATAGGGTATATTAACAGATTAATTGTAGAATGTCTCCACTAGTGCAATGGGTGCACATTTATAGTATTTAAGTTTTATACAGAATTACTCTAAAGTAAAAATCCAAGCAAAGATACAATAATACCATAATTATAACAACATAACATAATTCCTAAATGTAGATACTAACTATCAATAGAGCTCTAGGAGGATCTTGGAATTTCAGGTGGAGAAAAAAAGCTCAGACAGAAGCATCAGAACAGCAACTTAAAAAAAACCAACTTACGTGATATCTGCATTTGGATGAAGGCCGAATGTCTCTGGTGAGTCAACCAGAGGCAAGGATTCGATGTAAGTCCTGTATTCGTCGACCGTTTTGCACTTAGGGATCTTGTAGCCTTTTACGAACAAAATAGGGATGATATGCAAGTTAATGATATCAATGATAACAATTGTGATGATTGCAATAACAAAACAACATAATATGCTAAAACGGTGATGATGATGAATGATGATGATGATGATGATGATGATGATGGTGATCATGATGATGATGATGATGATGATGATGCTGATGATGAATGATGATGATGAGGATGATGGTGATCATGATGATGATGATGATGATGATGATGATGATGATGAATGATGATGATGGTGATGATGATGATGATGATGACTGATGATGATGATGATGATGATGGTGATCATGATGATGAATGATGATGATGATGA
>JBCJKE010043957.1:0-12030 GCA_039654525.1 Melibe bucephala | reverse complement strand
GGGGGGGGTATCTGTGTTTTACTTTGTTAGTCTTCTTTTTCCAGAGGTTTTTTGTGTTTTGTTTTTGTTTTGTTTTTGTTTTTTGTTTGTTTTGGGGTTTTTTGCTGCTTTTTTAAAGTTGTTATCTTTTTCTTTTCTTTTTTTTCTTTTTTTTTTTTTTTTTTGGTCTGGTTTTGTTGCTTGTTATTCCCTTTTGGTTTTGTTTGCTTTTTGTTGTTGTTGCTTTGTTGTTTTGTTTTGTTTTGTTTTTGTTTTTGTTGTTTTTGGTTGTTTTGTTGTTTGTTTGTTTTGTTGTTGTTTTTTGTTGTTGTTGTTGTTTTGGTTTGTTTTGTTGTTGTTGTTGTTTTTTTGGGGGGGGTTGTTTTGTTTTGTTTTTTATTGTTGTTGTTGTTGTTGTTTTTTTGTTGTTTTTGTTTTTGTTGTTTGTTTGTTTGTTTGTTTGTTTGTTTTTTGGGGGGCTAATAAATTGCGTCCCTAACATTAAAGGAAACATGAAGGAGGGAAGATAATGAAGTATGGATCATACTGGGGAGGTGTATACAGAGTATATGTATGTTGACAGCTGTCAAACAGCGGTACCACATGAACAAGTTAAACATTGTCTGGATATGGAAAGACAAGATCAAACTTGCCACAACACTCAAACTATACACTTCCCTCATATGGTCTTCCACCAAAACTAGAGAAGAAAAATTATATTATGTAGTATGATGTAGAAGCATTCCAAAGAAAACAACTACAGTAAATCGTTGGTATACAATAACCAATGAAAATGTCTAATCATTCATTAAGCAAAACAGACAAAATAATCAAAAGCAAAAATAAAAAAACAAAAACAAAATTTAAGAATAAAAAAAGGAAAAGAAAAGAAAACAAACCACAAAGAAAAAGGAAAGATAGAAATAAAAAAAAAAAACCAACAAATAAGAAAAAGAAACAAAACAGACAAACAAACGAAACAACGAAAAGCAAAAAAACAGAGAAAAAATCCTAACTATAACAACAACAACATAACGAACAAACAAAAGTCAAAATAAAACAAAAACAACGAGCAAAGAGAACAAAATAACAAATCAAAACACAATTTTAAAAACCAAAACAAAACAAAGAGAAAAAAAGAAAGTAAAAGAAAAAGAAAAACCAAAGAAAATTACTTTCCTCAGTCATGTATTGAGGAGATATCAAAACAAAGCTTGAAAAGCAAGGAAATTTTACTTTACAGAGCCAGAAGTTTATGTAGACCGTTCCAAGGATGTCTGCACAACACTGCCTGCGTTCTCCACCACGATCTTTCGAAACACGAAACAACACCAATGATAAAATGAAAGAAACTTAGAACAAATAAAATCGTTCATGAAAGATGAAGACTCTATGGCAACAGTGCATTAAGAGTATCACAAAAGCTGTATTGACATCAGCGTCTATGAACTGGAAAGTATTTGTGGCAGGTCTTCTTTTAAAGAGTAAATGACTAACTTAATCATTTTGATCACTTTGATCATTAGATTAAATTTGTTGTTGCTGCTGCTTTTATAACTAAATGTCACAAAAAACATAAAGGAAAACACCAGAAATGAACAAAGCCTTTCATAATTCGTGTTTCCCCAACTGCATGTAATCGTTATACCAAATTAAAGCAATGAAATATTTGAAACAAATTTGGCACGAAAACTTTCACGACATACTTATGAACCCATGCATAGTATCGATTTCAAATGAGAATGGTGAAGATCAGTAGACTTTAATTATGTTTTAGAATGTCAATATACCTTTTGCACAAGTTGTTATTTAAAAAAAAGATATTAATTTCGTTAGGTTTATGTTTTGCTTGGATTCAAGCCCGTTTTATCTCAATTTTCACGTTAGCAATTGAACTCGACATTATTGTCAAATCGGAGAGCATTGTAAATAAAAAGAAGTAACGATTACAATGAAATGCGGACAGTGATGTGAACGTGAAAAGTTATCAGTCTCCAAGCATTCGGAATATAGATCTAGACCTACCCTTTTTTTAAATGTCTCCTCGTTAGTTAGGTCCCGGGGAGCACTCCCCGTGTAGTGTGAAAGAAATTTGTCTTTTAATGTTTGTATTAGAATCTAGATCTAGATGATAATTATTAATAGCTGGAAGAAAAAGAATTTGACAAAATGGGTAAGTACCACCGGTACAAGGAGAAACAGAAAATTAGTCTTAGTCTTCATATTATTTATTATATTATAGGCCTAGATCTAGAATCTAGAAATAATCTATTAATAATAGCCAAGCTCTGTTATCTTCACAACCAAACCTTGAAAATTAGACAAAGTAAAATAACAAGGTGTTAGATAATAAACTACAATAAAAATACCAAAACCGAGCAATATGTAACTTTGCAAGAAAGCAAATATAGCCTACAAGATCTAGAGCTAGCTAACTAGTTTTTCTTTCTAAACCGCAATAATGTGTTTAGTTATGTAGATCTACATCACTACATTTAACTGATTAATAGATCTAGATTATATAAAAAGAAAAAAAAATTCTACTAAACATTCTGACAGTATGATTCTGAAAACCAGTCCCAGAGGGAGGCCTGTCCATGGTCGCAGGCTATGGAGGATGAGAGTGGGGTGAACATATATAATATCAAAACCAAATGGATGATAATGATATCGAGAAAGTACAAAAATATGATATATGCAAGAAAATTTGAAACTAGTAATGAGTAATGGTTATCTTGCACTTTAGGTACATATAAGATCATAAATGTGTCGACACCAAGCTTTATGAATTGAAATAGACCCAGTCAATTCTCATTGAACGACCTATAACCCTAATTCTGATTCCAGTAATTATGCAGTTTTAGCATCCTAGAATAATTAATTTGGAGGAAACTATGGAATTTTTCAATACAGTGGAGTCAGCTTAATATAAACTCATTGGGATCAGATCAATAACTTTATATTATGTAAAGTTGATCTTAACCATTTCCAAGAGAAGCAAACGGTGGTTACAAAATCTACGGTGTATAGGCCTTAATCGGTCTGGATCACATGAGGGGATCTCGGTAGAGAATAGAGAGAGAGAGAGGCCCAAGCCTAGCCCATGCACGCGTTTTGCAATGCAACAAAGCGAAACGGGGTGGGGCTGGGGAGAACCTGAAACATATAACATTAACATGTAAATACTAGCTTGTAGTGGTGCATTGACAATAATACTCAGTTGACTGAGTCTATCAGCTTTTATGAAGAAGAAGAAGAAGTGACCATTGAATATGAGGTGTTGCGTTGAGGGAGAATCCCTGTGCATATTTGTGTAAGACAATTAAATTTAATGGCCTAAGGCAGCATAGGCCTATCTGCTAGAATAGGGTAGGTCCAAGGACAGATCCCTACAGAAATCCAGACTCAACTGGGACAGGACTGGGGGTAGCTCTATCCACCACCACTGACTATCCAAGTCTATCTAACTAGGAAATGTTCAATCCAGATGTGTATTTCTCCTGTAATTGTGAGAGAGTGGATGTTGTAGACCAGGAGAAATGACTGACTTGTAATAAAAATGTTAGCATGTTGATAAGAATACTCAGTTGAACTGCTTTTGTCACATGTAAAGATCTTTTCTAATGTACAATATTTACTGTTGAAGCAATGTAAATTCAGTCTTAACAAGGATTCTAGAGATTCCTCTTTTTCATTATATTCATTATATTAGCAGGTTGACTTGTCAGGTGAATAGGGTATTTCTGTTAACATGCTGAAAAGCAGCTTGGTCATCTATAGTTACACATTGCAACAATGGGATTGGCCTTTTGCATCAATGTTGATGATCCTTGTAGTTTGCATAAATGAAAAATAAGGACACATGCCAGATACTGTTTATCAATTATATTGATACCTATAAAGTCTATGAGGGTATCTGTAGCATGCTTATGATAATCTAAGGGCAATATAATATATTACAAAGAGGGGTATCCAGTACCTGAATGAACTGACAAATTAATAACTGTGTGCATTCCACTAGATTTGTGTAGAACAAAAATACAAATTAATGATCTTTATTCTGGATAGAAGAGGGATTTATTGCTCTAAAATATAATTTATTAATCATTGAAAAGAATTCTTGATACCTAATAAAGCTTGATTTTATTTGCATCACAATATTTTTCTCCACTGTATCAGATTTAAAAGAAGACAACGCAGTTACTTCTGGTGGTAGTCAAGAGACTGGCTCATCAGATCATAAGTCAACTCAGGAATCAGCTGAACAGAGCGCCAACCTTGCAGTCCCCACTACAATGCCTGCCCAAGTTCGTCCTCATCCCGTCTTTAGTGATCTAGTCTGTCCAAGAAGTCCTTTCGTCTTTCAAATGGACCTCCTTTCTCCCAGTAAAGTGCTTGATATCACCATGGATTGCTCTCCATGTTACAAAAGACCTGCTGCCGACAATCACACAGGGCTGACGCCTGGGATTTCAGAACTTCAACCATCAAAAGCCAAACGTTTTCGGAGATCAGACCTATCCTTGCCGGAGGATTCTGCATCTAGCATAATGGTAGATTCTCCAGTAAGACAGCGCAAATTGCCTAAATGTAAAACGGACCCAAATTTTCTTGAACCTAAAGCTGAAGATTTTTCATTTGTTGTCCCTTCTGTACCTGAGAATCTGTCTGACAGCAAATCTTTGAAGATCCCCTCCACAAGTACTCCACATCCTCCAGACAAGTATAAATCAAACTCAGAGTTGAGGCCTTGTAAATTGTTTTCAGATAGCTCAAATGTCTCTTCATCAGACATTGAAGCCATGATGGATGAAATCGATGTGGCTCCAATTGACAGCAGTGGCACAGAGGTAGAAGTGTATAATTTAGCTAAATGAACACAAAAAAATTTTTTTTCTGAGATTTTAATCAATTTTGTGATTTGCATCCATGCTACTTTAATTGAGATGACTTCTTGTAATAACACTGACATAACAATGCATATTTATGTTTACAAAAAGTCTGTAAAAACTCTCAGCATTGCTTTTGTAAGTAAAAGAAAAAGTACCTCTTCCATTAATAATGCATCATGGAAAAGAGTAAAGAAAATGAATTCAGACATTTTCACCTCACCAGCAGTATGCTCTATCACTGCTGAAAAATGAGTACTAGTATGAGTGTTTGAAAGATTTTTTTTTTTTTTTTAATGTTTATGACTTAATCAAGGTTTGACTCTTCTATATTTTGTTAAATTTTAGCTAGTTATGCTTTATAAGAACTGAATGGATTTTTATTTTTCAATGGTCACAGGACTTTCTTCGAAGACGAAGTTTGAGGAGATGCCACTCTCTTGAGTTACGCAAACAACTTTCAGACATGTCAAATACTCCAACTAGCTCATTTAAGAAGGCTTTAAGAAAGCCGAGACCAAAGGATATTGAGGAAGTAATTCTTCTTCTTTTTTTATCATTGATAATTAAAATCATGTACTAGAAATATAATCAACATGATACCTGTTGAAAGTGAGGTTAATTTTTGCTTTCATTCTAACTAGTGTTATAATTTTAGCTAATGGAAAATTTATATTTTAAAATTTTTAAAAATTTCCCTCTGAAATCTGATACTGAAAGTATTTAAATTGGAAAGGGAAAAAAATGACCTAACAAAAACATATTTTTCTTATTTTTCAGTTAGAAGGAGCCGATGAAGAAGATTGCAAATGGGAGCCTCAATGTGCCCCAGACGACCTTGTAAATGAAATTAATCATGAGCGTATCAAAATTGCTGTAGATGTGTTGCAGTCCCAATCTTTGATCGCTGATGGAAGCAGAGTGAGTTATACATTTCGAATAGAAGCAAAGCAACACAATTTTATGAAAATATAAGAATTAAGCATTCCCCCTATACCATATGATTCCGTCAATCCAAAAAACACTTTCAAGCTTTTAAATGGATCAAAGATTACCTTTCAGCATACGCTTCAAGTAAGTATCAAAGTTTCTCTCACAGTCTTTCCATTTGAAATAAAGAATTCCTTAGGGATCGGTAATTTGGCCAGTATTGTTCATCCTGTACATTTTTCCACTAGCTGACACCATCACTAGTCACAACCTGGAATTTCATTTGTATGCTGTTGATACACAGCTCTTTGTATGTGTTACAAAGAATAATTTGATAGACATCAAACTGTGTGGAAGACTCAAAAAATGATGCCTGTCAATAGTTAAATTACAATAAGACAGAGTAAATTAAGTTCTGTAAGAAAATATTGAATTGCTTGTCAATGGGATTAAGATAAGAATAAGCAATGATTTTGAGAAACTTTGGACTCTACCTTGAGTAATACTTGATCATGCGACAAATTGTCAATTACCACTTTGAAAACAGTAGTCGAATTAGAAGTCTTATGGATAGGAAGTACCAGATTTGTGTAATTCTCTATATATCACCCATCTTAAATCAACTCTGATAAAGGGTGTAATTCCCCATATATTGGCTACCTAAAAACAACTTTAATAAATGGGGTAATTCCCCTTAAAGTGGTCACCTAAAATCAATTTTAATGAATTGGATAATTCCCCTTAAATTGACTACCCAAAATCAACTCTAACAAATCATGTAATTCCCAAAATGTGTAAAGTCAACTCTAATAAATGTAATTACCTATTTATTGGGCACCTAAAATCAACTTTAATCTTCTTTCAGCTTATCCCGTTCAGGGTCGCCACAGCAGATCCTTCATCTCCAACAAATCCTGTTCATCGCATCCTCCTCTCTCACACCAGTTGCCACAATATCTTCCTTAATTCCATCCATATACCTTCTTTTCAGTCTCCCCCTTTTTCTCCCACCCGGTAGTGATATCTTCAGCATTGCCTTACCAATGTACTCTTCATCTTTCCTTGAACCAACTTTAAATTCAACTTTAACAGATGGTGTAATTCCCCATTTATTGGTCACCTAAAATCAACTTAAATAAAATAAGAATAAAACTGCAAAATAAAATCTCTCAAATAATAGCAGGAAGAAAAGTTTGGGAGAGTTGTAAAATGTTTACACTGACTTCTTGTTGAAAGGAGATGCAATTCAAGGTGTTCTCTTTGATCTTTAAATGCATCCATGGCTCAGCAACCCAGTATTTAACATCATTGGTATTTGTGTACACGCCATCCTTAGACTCTTCACTCTTTTTGACACAAAGCTTTGGGAGAGAAAACTAGCAAATATTTTTTTAGAACAGGTGTTTTTTGTCATGGCACTATTAGTCTGGAATTCCTTTTCAGAATGCACAATGCACCATAAATGGAAATACTCTTCTCTGCTTCAAATCAAGACTTTAGATTGAACTTTTCAAGCTACTTTTTCTATGATGTAATCAATATTCATCCTTTTCCATTTCAGTCAATTTAAATTACTTTGTCAATGTGATTTCTTTCTCTGTCATAATTGTCTCTCACAGTGTATATATTTTTATGAAGCATTATTGAACGCTGTTGTGGATTTGGATGCTTTTCATGAAAATAATTTCCACTATCCATTTCCTTAGGTTGTAAGAAAGCTTATGAAAAAAAAAAAGAATACAGCAAAGTAAAATCATAAATAACAAGTTCGTTTTAATTGTCATTCTTTTTCAGAATTATTGTTTACCTGTGATTCCTGGCAAACATTCAGATTTGAAAAATATCCAGCATGACACAGTAAGTAAAGACCATACCTCTTTGTTTAATTATAATTTAATACCATTTTTCTCTGAAATTATGATTAATGTGAATTTGTTGCTGAATGAATAAAGACCCTTTTTAAATGTGTAGGTGTAAATGTTACCCTTATCTTTTCAGGCAACAGTTGTTCATCAGTATTATAATTATATTATATATTTTAATATATATAATATATTATAACAGTATTATAATTCATTACAAGATGGGCATTTGGAGAGAAGAAATTAACCTTATATGAGAGATACAATTTTTTAAAGTGAACTTTATGTTTTTATCAATTAGATGATATGAATGTTCTGTGTTACATATAGCAAGACTTCACTTTTAGATATAAATTGTTGTCTTTGATATCTTCTAGCTAGCAAGTCTGTTAAGATATCCTTACAAATCTTTGATCGATGTGGACAAGTTGACTGTGATTGATTGCCGCTACCCATATGAATATGCTGGTGGCCATATCAAGGTAGTGGAGAAATATGTTGTTGCCCTTTTTGTTATGATTTTTATAAAAAAAAGAGGGGGGGGGGGGTGTTATTATTGTGGGGGTTTTGTTTTGTTCTCGGGTTTTTGTTTTTAGATCTAAGGTTAAACAACATCATCATAGTTTTTAATATCTTTTTTCATTAATTCTGTCATATGGGATTATGGATTGGTTTAGGGTCTTTTATGACTAAGTTGATTCAAACACATTTTTATAGTTTGTTTATTTGTCTCTTTCATTGGTGTACCAATGTGTCTCTTCTTCCTTTCCTTCTCTCTCCCCTGAATCAACTGAATATTATTATCTTTCATTTGATACTGTGAATTTATCTATTTTATTTCCACCACTTGTCCATTTGATATGTACACTTAAATATCTTTATACCACCGACTATGGAACCATGGGGGAGTTTGCATTGGAAAGAAGTTGGCACAATAAGAAAAAGAGTTGAATGAAATGAAAGAAATATCACTGTTTTAAAATGTATGAATCAAGAAAAACTAATCTGACAATTTTAATTTGATTGAAACAATTGTATGGTATTTAATATGTTCAGTATAGTACAATATAATTTAATATAATAGATGTAGAATGAAAAATCATCTTCTGTCTTAGGAAAACTTGCAGGGTCAGCCAGAAACAGAGAATGAAACTCAATTGTTTTTTAACACTGAACCCAGTGATTCATGACTAAATTGAAAAAGGTCTACTGTTTACTTTCCTGATTTTCTATTAATCTTTGTACTGGATGAAGATTGAGAAAAATCTATAACATTGTCTTGCTTTTAAATTCATAATATCTGGGTTTTTTTTATTTCAGAATGCTATCAACGTTTAAAAATATATCATATAACCTGTTGTGTGTTTCAGAATGCTATCAATATTTACACTGAGGAAGCAATGACTAAGTTTTTACGAAAAGAAATCAAGCAACCGTCTTCATCAAATGGAAAACATATTCTTGTCTTTCATTGTGAATTCAGCAGTCAGAGGGGACCAAACTTGTAAGACTTATGTTTTTTTACAGGCATAATGGACAGACAGGCAGATATCTGTAATTGATGGAACATTTATATTATTGTTTGCTGTTTTCTCGCACAACTTATTTTTAATGTGTGTTTTTTTATTTCTTGTTATTTATATAATAATGAATCCTGTTAAAACAAGTTCAAAGTGACTTCTTAATCTAATCTGTGTGTGTGTTATTCAGAGTTTTAGATGAGTCCATTCAAGCTTTATTTTTGTGAAGGTACGGATTTGACAGTATACAAGCACAGTGACATAACTCATTGCAACGTCTTTCACCAATAGTTTAGTGCTATAAAGCAAATTCAGTGTCAAGAGAGTCATTGTCTTTCGCAGAATATTGTAAAGCACACAAAATGATTAATATTAATGGAGCTTCATTCTCTTTCTCTAGTAGCCTTCGACGTTAATATAAGGAGAGGAAGGAGTTTGTGTGCATTAGCTTGCTTTTATTGTTGAATGTTTTACATATTGATTTAGTTTGTTTTGTCTTGTGTGTGTGTGTGTGTGTGTGTGTGTGTGAGTGGCAGGGGGGTGGGGGGCGGTATCTAGAACTAATATCTGAACTTGTTAGGCTTTTTTTTTTTTAATTGGCAAATTGCAGGACTTATCATATGTAAACATGCTTTATAATTAAAAAAGAAATATGCTCTGGTTCTGTTTAGTTTCAGTTGTTACGTTATAGTCAACAAAATAGCTGACAATGTTGAACTAAGTATTTTTGTCAACATGTTGAAAAGTACTTTATCTAGTATTTTTGGATGATTTCTAATTTTTTGTTTGTCAGTTTTGGTGTGGTTTTGAGATTTGAGAATTGTTTTTTTTTTCTCCTTATTCAAGTATGCTTATTTTATCTTTTTTATGTTTTACAATTGGTTTGTAACCTCACATTCATGCATACTAAAAATCCCATATCAATTGAAGAAAACTTTGAGTTCAATCTGGACTACAAAAATGATGGGGAGTGTTCGTAAATCAAATAAAAAAAAAATATATTATAAATTTCAAATAGCATTTGTTGGCTCCTTTTTTATAATCCAGACTTCGCCACCTGAGAAACTGTGATAGACAGCAAAATGCCGCTCACTACCCACGTCTAACATTCCCAGAGGTTTATTGCTTGTTTGGTGGCTACAAGGAGTTTTTCCATCAGCATCCAGTAAGTGTAGGCTGATTATCAATAAGTTAGTCAAATAGGACTATCTTTCATTATTGAGACTGTTTCAGCAAAATAGTAAAAAACAATTTGACCATTTTGTCATCACTTCAGCATTCTTTTCTGCTGGTCAGAACTTATGCTCCCACCAATTAAAATTTTGAGATAAAGTATTGGGAAAGATGTTGGGGGCAGGGATGGAATCAATGACATTTTGACACCAGATAGACTCTACAAGACCTGTTTTACTTTAAATTGTTTTGAAAGATTATATTCATGGGCAAAACTTTCACACTAATAAGATCTTCCGCCCCCTGTTTTAAGATAAGTCTCATTTAACATTTAAACAAGTTGACTCTTCACCTGACAATACAGGACTTACTCAAACCAGGGCTCTCAGAGTCTGTAATCTAAATGATCACTCCTGAATCAGAGTGCAACATAAAGTTTAAGTATCCACTCTGTTGCTCAAAAGCTATTATCAGCTTTCAGTTCACCAATCAAAACATGAGCAAGATGTAGAAACAATTGTCAAGTGAATATTGCTTAGGATTTCACCGATTCTGAAAACATTCAAAAAATGAAATAAAGTGCTTGTTTAACATGAAACAAAAAGAAAATGAATAGTTGCTGGAAAGTGGTTAATATGCAATATTTGTGAGATAGCAGTGACTTACTGACTTCTTGCCATTTGCCTGTTAGTCTACCAGCATCGAGGCCTTAGGTGCTTTACTGATGTCTCTTGTGAGGATCCTCCACCGTCTTTGATTTTGTGCAGTTCTTCATAAGGACCCTAAGTCTTTTGCAGAGATAGCAGTAGTTTCTTTTAAACTCATATAAATGATAAATAAAGCATGTAGTTTCTTTAAGTTGTGCATAATTTAATAGATGCCTTAATGAAAACATTGTGCTTTTGTTTCTCTTCAGGATCTATGTGAACCTTCAGGCTACACTCCAATGGCAGATGAAAAGTATGCTAGTGATCTTCGGCATTTCCGGTCTAAGGCCAAATCATGGGCTGCTGGAGAAAAACTAAAAGCTATGAAGAGGTTATGAATGGCCAGCACCAAGTTATGAATGTCTTACTCAATTACCCAAAAATCATTTTTATACTTGACTTGAATGCTTGATTCTTAGTCCGAAAATTGAAACTTCGGAAATTAAAATATACTTTACACACCTGCCCTATAAACACTTCATTCATATATTAATTGTGAAAGGTGATGGGGAAAGTTTTGTAAGATTGATTATATGTGAGTTGTCAAAATATTTGGAGGGTTATTGTGTTCAATTTTTATATTTTGGAAAGTGAAATGAATGGTGAGACTTTATTAGCTGGGAAATTAGGGCTTTGATATTCTACATAAAAGGCAATGGATGATTTAAAATCATTTTAATTTTAGGTTATTTTATATTTAGATTTAATTTTGCTGTAATTTTATTTGTTTTGCTTGCTTTCTTGCTTGGTTTGTTTTTAGTTGTTGGGTTTGTTTTGGGTTTTATTTTTGTTTTGTTTTTTTGGGGTTTTTTCCTTTTTTGGGGGGAGGGGGTGTTGTTATGTTTGGGTTTGTTGTTTTTTTTGTTGTTACTTTTTGGTTTATTTTGGGGTTGTTGTTTTGTTTTTATATTTTGGAAAGTGAAATGAATGGTGAGACTTTATTAGCTGGGAAATTAGGGCTTTGATATTC
>JBCJKE010043846.1:0-12031 GCA_039654525.1 Melibe bucephala | reverse complement strand
ATGCCGAAAGCGGGACTCGAACCCGTGATCTCACGGGTTACAGTGCAATGCCTTAACCACTCGGCCACCGGGCCCCCTACAGAGGTAGTGTTCCCTGATTTTCACCCCAATGGCAACTTAGGGCACAGAAAAGAAGGCCCATGCATGTTTAGTGGTAAATTTCCTGTAGATAATTTTTCTTGCATTATTGTAAAGTTTGAATGGATAAAATAAATAAAGATTCTCATAGGCACATTACAGTTTTAAATTATACACACTGAAATGCGCCTGGGTGTGGTGCTAGGAGGGAAGGACTGCATGGTCAGATTGTTTGCCTTACTGGTGTGGCTAAAAGGTAGGTGTACTGGGCGTTTGACGCCTGTGAATAGGAATGTCACAGTCCAGGGTGAAATTTCTTCATGGAACATGGCTGGGCGTTTGAGTTGATCTGGAACAACTTCTAGCGGGACAACGTATTGAAGGGAAGGACGTATATATAATCTGTCTTTGTAATCTACGTCATTGTATTGGAATGACTGTGTTAGTATTTTGAACCAGGAATGGTTACGGTAGAATTTTATCTGTCTTTTTTTTTTCTTTTTTTTCGATGACTTTATTAGAACATTTTACTTCCTCTAGACACTTTTAATGTATATTAAAATAAATTATAATAGGAGCACAAATTCTGCTGCATAAAGGGTTTTCATATCATATTTGTTTTCAGAATGTTTGGAAGCAGTGATTTAGAAGTGGAAAATGGAATGCCATGTGCCAAGAGCCTTTAAAATGTCACCACCCTTGTAACATATTTATGTAAGGAAAGACTCAGGTGATGTGATCTAAGCGTCTCAGAATTGAACTGAGGCAAGGATATGAAAATTTTTGCTTTTTGCTTTTGTGTTCAGGTATTTTTCAATCTTGACATTCAAGACAGTTTAATGTAGACTATTATCCTTTTGGAGAAGTTGAACAAATTTGCAGAAAATCAATCAACAGACTATATATTGTGTCTTTGATTCAAATCCATAATGTTATAGGAATGTTGTCAAGCTCTTTGAAAAATATTTTTTACATAAAATGTATTGAATATTTTCTCAGTTGGTTACCTGATTAAAAAAAAAAAAAGTGGAACATCAGTGGAATATCTTGAAAGAATGCTGCTTTGATGTGCTTTAAAATAGCTGTTTTCCCTTGTTCTTCAGAAGCCGAGACACCAAGGACAGTAGAGTGCATTTTAGTGAGTATGTGCCTCATATGAGGGCAAGAACCGTTTTTGATTTTAAAAGTGTATTCAAATTTACAGCTCATTCAGTTACAAGTACAATGAAAATTGATGTTTAAAGTGACCATCACAGATGTTTTTAAATACTGTTATTCTTTTTCAGGATTTTATTCTGTTGGAAGTAAGAACATCATTGTCCACCTATAAATTTCACTGAAGACGCCATTCTGTGGTATCCACTGAAAGCTGAGACACAATTTTGACTCCTTTTCAACCAGGTGTGACATTTTTGTCCATGATGATAAAAATAAATGGTTTCCTGTTTTTTGTAGAGGGACTTTAGAATTATTCAAATTATATGTATTTTTCTCCCACATTTTGCATATCATGTAAACTTTTAAAACATGGAGTTATGAGCTAAACATTTTTACTTTTTTACAAAACTGAGCACATTAAATAACATATAGAACTAAAATCATAGAAAAGTTTAATAAAGAGTATAAAACTTTATTTCTTTGAATTATATGTAATCCTTTTTGCTGTGATAATCCACAAAACAATAGTAAACACAAATTGATTTTTTTTTTTAAATAATGCATTTATAATCATAGTATTTTCTTTTACTTCTCACAGCGTTTTCTTTTGTTTATGAGTTCTGCTCTTTGTGTTCCCAATATTGAATTGAATGGGTTTTCACTTTTGATACCATCTCTAAAACTAGTCTTAGAAATGTATAAAAGATGCTAGTGAGCTGAAATGATAACAACAGGTTCAACTTTCATTTCAGTCACATCCCAAGCCATGCTGTGCTTCTCGATAAATTTTGGGCTGTAAACATTGTTGGCCGACATGTTTCCAGCAGACAGATGAGTTAAAACCATTGAAGAGCTGCAACTTACTAGTGAAGTGGTGTGTGATGGTATTGATGTTGCCTTTGAGTTAGCTATTGTGATCGGAGTGCCATCGGCTAGGCGGTCAACGTAGTGTAAGAAGCCCAGTCAGTAATGCAACCAAAGTGGACCATGGTCATGGACGGTCTGGGTAAAGTTGTCTGTCCTTGGATGAGGGAGTTAACTTTTATCTGCTCATACACAAGTGCCAGTACCTGAAGTTGTAGGTCAATTGTATTTCTAAGATGATTATAATGTTTTATTATGCTGTTGTTCTTTTTTCAGGATTTTATGATAATTGAAAGAACATCATTGGCTGGCTACTAAAACCATTGACGGGTTGCCACTAACTATTGGTGCTTGATGGCAGTGATGTTAGACTTTGGGGATCATCACCATCATCATCATCATCATCATCATCATCATCATCACCATCGTCGTCGTCATCATCATCATCGTCATCGTCATCGTCATCGTCATCGTCGTCATCGTCATCGTCATCGTCATCGTCGTCATCGTCATCGTCATCGTCATCATCACCATCATCATCATCTTCATCATTGCTAATATTTTGTTTACTGTTACTCTAACTACGCTTATCATAATTCATCTTTGTTATTATTATTGGCACTGTTTATTATTATTAATACTATTAATTGTTGTTATACTTTATATTGTTATTTGTGCTATTAATTGTATTATTGAATTATTATATTTTTGTTAGATATTCTACAACAGATGTCTTTGTATATTTTCATGATCCTATACGACCTAGAGCGAAGCTACCGAAGTTATGTTCACAGGCATGGGCATCCCTCCAGCCAGACCTGCATTGTGCTATACATCTTACCAAGGCTGGGAGAATGCCAAAACACCCATGGAACAAAATGAGGACAGGTGGGAAGGAGCTGATTGCAAGAGGTCTGTGCATGGATATGGTCTCCAGAAAAGGTCTAGGGCCGTAGAAAGAAAGACCCATGCACGTTTATAAGTAATTTTCTGTAGGCTATTTTTCTTACATTATTGTAAAGTTTGATAGGATAAATAACAACACAGATTCTCATAGGCACTTGACACTTTAAAATTATACACACTGAAATGCACCTGTTTGTGGTGCATGGAAGGAAAGGACGGTGTGGTAGGGTTGTTTGTCTTAGTGGGGTGGTTGATATTTGGGGGTACAGGATGTTGGATGTCTGCGAATCTATCTTGGTCCTGGGCAAAAATCCCTCCTTCTTCTTCTTCTTCTTCATAAAAGCTGACAGACTCAGTCAACTGAGCATTATTGTCAACACACTGCTAAAAGCTTTAGATTTTGTTTAAAATCTTCTGTATCTTTACTGCACTTTACACCAACTGGCAATTTATTCCATAATCTAAAAGCATTAGGGAAGTATGAATATAAATGGCAATCTACACTAGAAGATGGCAATGTAAATGTTTGAACACCAGATCTGGTATGATTATTTTTCTTTTGAAATGTTTCAAGTGGTAATATTGCTTGCCTATTTATTGCCTTGTAGAGAATGGTTATCTTATTTTTTGCTCTTTGTTCATTGAGAGGTATCCACTGAAATTTGTTCGTTTATTTTAGTGTTACCTGATGTGTATTATAGTTATTGGTTACAAATCTGCCTGCTTTTTTTTGTATTTTTTCTAGATCATCTATTTGGGTTTTTTTTTAAGCTGTCTGAGCATGTGTATGGATCTGGCATGACTTCTGGCGGGGCAATATTGTCTGGAGATGGACAGATGTAATCTATATGTCTTTGCATTGGAATGATGGTGATCATAATACTTTGAACCAGGAATGGTGATGGTAGAATCTGCTCTCTTTCTTTCTTTTTTCTTTTTTCTTTTTTCAATGCCTTTATTAGCATGTTTTCTTTCCTTTGGAAACTTTACATTTTTAATGTACATTAAAATCCATTATAATTAGAGCACATTGGAGCTGCATATAAATGGTTTTCATTGAGTGTTTGTTTCAGAATATTTGGAAGCAGGGATGTGGAAGCTGAAGCGCCAAGTGTCAAAAGTTCATGTTGTCACCACTAAAATATCATCTTTTACTAGATCATCACCTTTACAAGATAATCATAGAAGGTAACCACTCTTACGACGTGTTTATGTAAGTTATGATTCAGATGGTGTGAGCTTATGTCTCACAGAATTGAGCTTGAAGGACGAAATATAAATTGTATGCTTTTATTTTTTTATTTTTGTGATCAGGTATTTGTAAACTCTTATGAAAAAATTGTATATTTTTAATTACATATACCTCATCTATTTAATTGTAAATTTATATACATGCATCTTTGCCGTAGACCTTTAAATATGTGGATTATCTTTTCTGTTTACTTTAGGCATGTCTGTATACCTCAATTTCCCGTTTTTGAGATGACAAATGTTTTTGAATTGGATTGAATTGAATTTATGTTAGCTATTTTTCAATCTTGAATTTGTGGATAACGGCAACAAAATTCTCTCCTGTTTATGGAAAATTGGTCAACAGAGTATGTGTTTTGTCTTTGTTTGAAATCCATGAGATGATGGGAGTGATGTCCAGTTGTTTGAAAAAGGCTCATTTACATAAAGCATAATGAAATTTTCTCATCTCACTCAGGTGTACAATGAGTTGTTTGACTTAAAAACGATGTGAAATATCTTGTCAGTGTGCTACTGTGATGTGCTTGTAAAATATTTTCATTTCAGATGCTGAGACGTTTTATTGATGGTAAGGACTAGACAGATGACCTATCCTTAAGCACGTGATATGCAAATTAGTGAGTATATTATGTGCCTGACATGTGAAAAAGAAATAACACTGTTTTTATCCAAAGATTAAAATTAACTATTCCATCTATTACAACTGCAATGAAACAGAATTTTTAAGAATCCTCACCAATGTTTAAATACTCTTAATCTTTTTTCAGATTTTTATGGCAAATGAAATAAAAACATTCGCTGTCTACTGAAACCATTGAAGAGCTGCCACTAACTGGAGGTGCATGATGGTAATGGTGTTAACTTTAGAGTTTTCTATTGTCATGGTGGGAGTACCATTGACTAGGCGGTCAATACAGTGTAAGAAGCCCAGTCAGTAATGCAAGCAAAGAGGACCATGATCATGGATATGCTGGATAAAGTTGTCTGTCCTTGGATGAGGTGGGTGACCTTTATCTTCCAATTCAACTCAGTTGAGAATAATTGCCTGTTTCTAGAATTTTTGTATGAAGGAGCTAGACTTCCAAGATGAGCAACTAATTATGATTACTATTATTAGTATAATCATCATAGTTAATCATCGCCATCGCCATCACAACCGTCATCGTCATCAGCAGCAGTAGCATAATCATCAGTCATCTTCATTATTATTTTTATTATTACTCTTATGGCCGTGATTATAATTTAGCATTATTATTTTTATTACCCTTATTATTATTATTATTATTATTATTATTATTATTATTATTATTATTATTATTATTACCATTGTTATTACTATTGGTATTATTTGTATTATTACTTGTATTACATTTATTATTGTTACACATATTCCAGAATAGACGTCTTTGTATATTTTGATGATCCTCAAAAAACAGAGTGAGGCTAGTGAAGGTTTGTTCACAGGTGCGGCCTGCTCTGAGCTGAAGGCTACATCCCTCTATGGTCGGAAGAAAGGATGATCACCGACATGAGCAAGATGTAGAACAAGTGATGAGGAGGATCTGAATGCAAGAGGTTTGTGCGTGGATATGGTCTCCAGGAAGGGTGGCAAAGACAGGTGGGGCTCCCTCATTTCCACCCAAAGTGACTCTGGGGGCACAAAAAAGAAGGTGCATGTACGCTTATGAGTAATCTCATTTAGGGATTTTTTCTTGCATTGTTGTTTGAAAGGATAAACAACATCATAGATTCTCATTTGTGCATAACAGTTTTAAATTATACAAATTGAAATACACCTGGGTGTGGTGTATAGGAGGGAAGGACTGTACAGTCAGATCAATTAATTGTCTTAGTGGTGTGGCAGAAATATTTAGGTGATAGGGCATTGCATGCCTGCAAATAGGATGTCCAGGAGTGAAATAGTCCAGGGGTGAAATTCCCTCATGGAAGATGGCTGGGTGTGTGAGTGGACCTGGCACAACTTCTGACGGGCAAAACAGTCTGGGGAAGGACGGGCGCAGTCTGCTGTCTTTGTATTGGATGATGGGGATCGTATTTTGAACCAGGATTGGTGATGGTAGAATATGCTCTTTCTTTCTTTTTTCCTTTTTTTTTTACAATATCTTTATTAGCTCATTTTCTTTCCTCTAGATATTATTACATTTTTAATGTACACTGAAATCAATTATGATAGGAGCACAAATTCTCTACTCTTTTAAAACGACAAAATAGGATATCCAAAGGGAATTAAATTGCATTGATTTAAAATGTCAAAATAGGATATCCAAATAGAATTAAATTGCACTGATCTAAAACGGCAAAATAGGACATCCAAATGGAATTAAATTGCACTGATCTAAAACGGCAAAATAGGACATCCAAATGGAATTAAATTGCACTGATCTAAAACGGCAAAATAGGATATCCAAATGGAATTAAATTGCACGGATCTATAACGTCAAAATAGGATATCCAAATGGAATTAAATTGCACGGATCTATAACGGCAAAATAGGATATCCAAATGGAATTAATTTGCACTGATCTGAGTAATATGTTACATGACACTTATTGGTTTTCATCACATTTGGTTCTTTCAGATACAATAGAGATGATGCAGCAACAGCCAAGGATTTATAGATTGACCTTTGAAACAGGTTGACATATTTTTCTTAAATGTGTATGTTTTTTTTATAGTATTTGAATTAGTAGGGAACATCTGCTCACAGACATGCCCAAAAGCTCCATTAAAAACAAAACAAAAGGAAATGATGAATTTTTTACTTTGAATCCTGCATTTTATAATGAAAAATGATAAAATACACCCCCAACAAAAAAAACAAAACAACAACAAAAAAGCAACCCAAAAAACAAACAAAAGAAAGTAAAAAAATTAGCCCCAACAAAACCGACAACACCAAAATGGAAAATAAACTGCAACAAAATAAGCAAAAATCAAATTAATTGTTCCAATCAATCTAATAAAACTATCTAGAAGAAGAAAAAATCTTTCCAGGAAAGATATATCTTGAAAAATGTAAGGCATTCCTATGGGTGGAAGCTTCAACGCTGTGTAAATCTATTGCATTATTATTATAATTATAACTCCGGAATATGAGAAGTAGAAGTAGTCAAATGCGTTTAATACCTTATTAGAAGCCAGATCAGATCAATTTTTGATCTTCTATATTGAATTAAATCCGTTTTTTCAGTATAAGTGCCATTGGCCTATAATATATCAAATACTTACATTTATATCAAACATGGATCTTTGCACAGACTGATATTTTTTCAAATAACAGCCAATTCTTCACTACTTCTAGGTCTACATACAGACTATAATTTTAAAATGTCAATAAAGAAAAAATTTAAGGAAGGTATGTGGGAATACAACAATAAAGCAAAAAACAAAAAGCAAACAAAATAAGACAAACCCCCCCCCCCCCCCAAAAAAAAAACCCTGATGTTAATCAGGGACAGAAAAGAAGTGATAAATGCCCCAACATATGTCTTGTTCAAAGGATTCCGCTTTTATTTTGGTTACTATACTGGCATATTTTTGTAATATGTTTTACAGTAGTTTCTGCCTAAGTGCCCGGTGGTCGGGAAGCAGCCTAACCGGACACTTAGGCGGAGCGGGCACTCTGGCGATATCGACATTTTGGATTCCTAGAGGTCTAATTTTCATTATCTTTAACTTGAGTTTTTAAATCTCTTGAAGTTTGTTCACGCATCTTAATACGTGATTGTCGTGTGTGGATAAAGATCGTCTTGTTGAGTTTTGAAATCAATTTCCAGTTAACGAGCCAAATACTAGCTTTTAATGGCGCGTTGACAATGATATTCAGTTGACTGAGTCTGTCAGCTTTTATGAAGAAGAAAAAAAATTGAAAAAACGATGCAAAACAAATAACAAACAAAACTCGAAACAGACAAAAATACAAGAAACAACAAAAACCAAGGAGAGAAAAAAGAAGAGATAAATGCCCCAATGGGTACATATGTTGTTGAAAGAAGGATTCCGCTTTTATTGTGGTTTCAATACTGGCATATTTTTGCAATATGTTTTACTTATTGGTTTTCATAACATTCCGTTCCTTCAGGTACAATAGAGATACTGCAGAAACAGCCACAGGAATCCCAGACAGACTTTTGAAACAGGTTCACAAAAAAACCAAGGGAGGAAAATAAGTCATCCAATGTAGCTAGAACCCGAAATAAGAAGAAAAAGATGTTTGTAAAGAGGTCTTCAAATGGTTAAGACATAATGATGCCATAATGATCGCAAAAGATATTGAAGTAGAAGAATAGTTGGCAGCAACTATAATACATTGTAATATGTAAGACACTTGATGATAACGAAGACAATGATAACAATTATGATCATTTTCCTAAAGGGAAAAAAAGTCCCACAAACTTGACATCTGTAAAAAACGAAGAAAAGAAAGATTTTGAAGTTTCAGTGGTATTTTTTGTCTAAATGAGCTTTTTATTTTATAAAAGATGATAATAACAATTTATTCATTTACTTTTTTTTTACTACCCATATTGCACAATGGTCTTTTTTGTTGTTGTTGTTGCCATATTTGTAAAATATTTAAATACATCCATATATATATGTATACTGCCTTTTCTTAAGGCAGTTTATCACTTATCCAAGTGAATGATGCCTTCATAATCTAAATGATTGCAAAGAGATTTTTCAAATGATTTTCTACTCCTTTAACAGAATCTGACGTGAAACTGGAATTAAGGTGCACTGAGCTGAGTTCTGTACAAGTATAAAATAAAAATCACCTGACTTGTCATTGGTTGAAGGAATTCCAGAGAGATATTTAATGATGCGTATATGTCAAGGTGAGGGCAAGCATAATTTATAGCATTTACTTTTGTATGCCGTTGGTCTTTCAAGGATTTTAAGTAGTTGCAAATTTAGTCATTTTGATGATCAGAACAATTTGTGACCATCTGTATTGAAATGAATCGAAGTTTATTCAGTGCAAGTACCCTTGACCCATAATGAGTTATCAAATACTTACATTTTTATCAAACATGGGTCTTTGCTTAGACTGAAATTTTCAAATACCAACCAATTCTTCACTTGACATATACTGTGATAATCAAGGTCTGCACACAGACTAATTTTGAAATGTCACTAAAGAAAACGTAAGAAAGATATGTAGGATATTTTAAGTTCCAATAAAGCATAAAAAACAAAAGAACAATAAAGCAAAAGAAAAAACAAACAAAATGTACACTTAAAACTTAAATGAAAACAAAAGTAACAACAAAAATCAGGGAGGGAGAAAAGAAGTGATGAATGCCCCAATGGGTACATATAGTTTTCATCATATTTTGTTCTTTCAGGTACAGTAGAGACAATGTAGAAACCATCACAGGAATCATAGATTGGCCTTTGAAACAGGTTCATATATATATTTTTTTTTTTACGAAAAGGCAAAGAGAGAAAAATAAGTTATCTAATGTTGCTAGAACCGAAAAGAAGAAAAAAACTTGGTGGTAAAGAGATCTTCCAATGTTTTAGATATAATGATGCCATAAGGACTGGGGAGAAAAAAGAAAGAAAAGAGAGTAAAAGAAAAAAGGGAAACTAGATGCCTGCGCTGACAAGGGCATTAGGTCCTTTCGAATGAAGAGTATGTATTCTCTGCGACCATTGCTTTCTAATAGACAGTAGTTGTCAACAGCTGTAATACATTATAATAGAAAAGACACTTGATGATGATACAGATGATCATCATGAAGGGGAAAAAATCCCCCAATAACCTTGACATTTATAAAAGTTAACAGCTTTACTGATATTTATAAAAGCACATCCAAAAAAAAAAAAAAAAGAAAAAAAAAGATTTTGAAGCTTCAGTATCATTTTTTGTCCTAGTGAGCTTTTACTTTTTATTTAACAAATGACTGTAATAACAATTTATTCATTTAGTTTATTTTCTTCTTGTATTGCAGATAAAAAGCACGGCATCTCTACAGAGGCTAAGTTTTCTTTTTCGCTTTAGATCTAGATATCTTTTGTTTACTTTTTCCTGTTTAGTAAATTTATTGTTTTAGATCAATTGTAAACATTATAGTTTTTATTGACATTTTACATTTTGTGTTTTATTGTTCTCTGAAGTGTTTAAACCTGAAAATTCACTGTTTTATTTTGCCTTAATATGGGAGACTTTTTATTTCATCCGTTTGTTTATTATTCTCTGTTGTTTTACAGAATGCTCTTTCCTTTTTGTTTCTACATTTTCTTTAATATTTAATTACATCACTGTATATTGTATGTAGTCTTTATTTTAGACAGTTCATTGGTCAGATTATTTAGTATCCAAGTGGATGAAGCCTTCATAATCTGAAACTGAAATGTTTGCACAGAGATATCTCTAACGATTTTCTACTCTTTTAAAATGACAGAATCTGACATCAAACTGGATTTAAGGTGCACTGAGCTGAGTTCTGTACAAGTATAAAATCAATATCACCAGTCATTTGTTGAAGGATTCCAGAGAGATTTTTACGATGCGTATATGTCAAGGTGAGGGCAAGCATAAT
This sequence comes from Melibe bucephala, assembly GCA_039654525.1. NCBI lineage: Eukaryota > Metazoa > Mollusca > Gastropoda > Nudibranchia > Dendronotidae > Melibe > Melibe bucephala. The sequence goes on along the minus strand of JBCJKE010043846.1, from coordinate 1,208 downwards.
TTATAGCCTTTACTTTTGTATGCCGTTGGTCTCTCAAGGATTTTAAGTAGCTGCAAATTTAGTCATTTTGAAGATCAGATCAATTTGTGACCTTCTGCATTGAAATGGAATCGAAGTTTATTCAGTATAAATACCGTTGACCCATAATAAGTTATCAAATACTTACATTTTTATCAAACATGGGTCTTTGCTCAGACTGAAATCTTTAAATACCAACCAATTCTTCACTTGACACATACTGTAATTATCAAGTGCCAACTAGGTCCACACAAAGACTGTGATTTTGAAATGTCAATAAAGAAAAGGTGAGGATGATATGTAGGAATATTTTAAGTTTCAAAAAATCAAAAAGGGAAGCAAAAATCAACAATAAAACAAAGCAAACCACCCCCCCCCCCTCCCCCCCCCAAAGAAAAAAACAAAACAAAAACAAAAAAAACCCCAACAGAAAACAAAACATTTAATTAGGGGGAGAGAAAAAAGAAGTGTTTAATGTCCCAACGGGTACATATATCTTGTTCACAGAAGGATTTCGCTCTTATTTTAAATACTATACTGGAACAAGTACAGATATGTTATACAAAGATGGATCCAACTTCTTATTTTGGTTACAATACTAGCCTATTGTTGTAACATGTTTACTTATTGGACATGTTTACACATTGGGTTTTCATTGTTTTTTTCTTTCAGGTACAGTGAAAATGATGCAGCAACATGATTGACATTTGAACCAGGTTGATAGATTTTTCTCAAAAATTTTTCCCTTATGTATAAAATTTGAATTTGTGGGAACTCATGATTATGGACTTGTATCAAAAACCTCCACTTAAAGGACAGAACAAAATAATGAATTTTTTGGTTTAAATACTTTATCTGACAATGATGAAAATAACAATTGTCAAATACCAACCAAAGTCTTCTCTTCACATGGTCTTTAACAATCAAATGCTAGCAGGATTTACACAGACAATTTATGAAACGTCAATAAAAAAATTTTAAAAAGTGAAAAAGATAAGTGACTGTTTTAATTAAAAGAAAAGAAAAAAAAACTGAAAGAGAGAATGATTGCTGCAATGAGTACAGATGCACCATTCAAAAGATCCAACTCTTATTTTGGTTACAACACTGACATACAGTGGAGTCCGCTTAAAGTGAACTCTTTGGGACCAGAAAAAAGTGTTCACTTTATCTGAGGTTCACTTTAACCA
>JBCJKE010043735.1:0-12031 GCA_039654525.1 Melibe bucephala | reverse complement strand
GATGATCAAATCGTCTTTATACTCATTTAAAGCGGTACCAAAATGCCAAAATCTGGCATGCAGGATTTACCTGCGTCAACGCCTGTTCATCACCCCTGACCCGGGTCAGGTCACCGGCCGCGACAAGATTTGTCACCTCAGGGCCCATCCCAGACAGGCTAACCAAAACATCGCTGGCGGGCGAAATTCTACGCCGTGAACAATAAAATGAGTCACTGTAATAAATAATACTCTTTATTAACTCCGGGAGAGAATTCTTCTTTAGGGTCTATCCCAAAGGAAGACCGGAATAGACCCAGGCGTCAGCCGCAGTGCAGCGCCACAAATGAGGGCAATAGGGGTGAATTTTCTTGCCCAAGGAAAAAACCAGATGCCAAAGCGAGGCTCAAACTTGGATCCCATGGGTTACAGTGCAATGCCTTAACCACTCAACCACTTATAGTACACTTATTACCATTCAGTATATAAACCAGTGTCAAAGATATAAAGATTTAGGAACATTCGTGAAACAGAGCAATTAAACCATAACCATAGCATAACCAAAAACATTTGGTCATATTAAGCTGGATGAAAAAATGCATGAAAAAAAGCATAAAGAGAATAATGAAGGCATCATGTAGGTCATCACGGAATAAATTCTTACACCCGGAAAAAAAAAAAGTTGGCACTTTTTTGCATTTGTTTTGTTTTTAAGCGGACACAACTATTTCCTGTTTCTTCCTACACTATACGGTTGACATTTCACTTATGAAGCATACCCACAACAGTATATTTACTTGTTTCTGAAAATGTCAAAGCATTCTGATGAGTAAGTCCTGAGCATTTGACTTTGTGAATGTGAACATTGGTGTATTTTTGCTCTGTTGAGATCAGGTGGAGCTGGAGGATCATTATGACAAAAATATTTGTTTGGCATAATAACACTTCTGTGTGGACAGTGATGAATTCAAATGACAAGAGACAATTAATTACTCAAGTTGTATGATTTATTATGGATTGGCATCTCTTCTGATCTGACCTGACTGTCAACCTCTCTGCAAGTCTGGTCAGTCCTAATGGAACATCAATACCTGCTATCTCATGCCTATCTTACGAACAAATGCTGATGACTGCACAATCAACATACAGTCACTAATTCTTGGTGGATTCATCCAAGCCTCACTATTGCAGTTGTAGCCTAGCTCCAAAATGCCGGTGGGATCTTGGCATACTTAAGGCCTGCAGTTGTAGCCTGGCTCCAAAATGCCTGTGGGATTTTGGCATACTTAAGGCCTGCAGTTGCAGCCTAGCTCCAAAATGCCTGTGGGATCTTTCCATATTTAAGGCCTGCAGTTGCAGCCTAGCTCCAAAATGCTTGTGGGATTTTGGCATACTTAAGGCCAGCAGTTGCAGCCTAGCTCCAAAATGCCTGTGGGATCTTGGCATACTTAAGGCCTATCATGCAGAGGTCATCCATCTAGCAGATCCCCACTTGTTCTAGAATCAGTTTGGAGTGGCAGCATTCAAAGTCTTGGATTGGTTGAACCACTCATGACACCTTGGAGAGTTGCTTGTTTATATCGTACCTTAATCACTTTCAGATGACAAAGCTCAACCCCCCTTTTCCCTTACATTTTTAGATCAAAAACTATAAGATGCGACAGATTTCTTCACATAAAAACAAAAACACAGCGACATATAAATTCTTTCTTACCGACAGGGATCAGGCACATGAACAAAAATTGATTTAATGTAAATATATTTGCATTTTCATAGTTATCCCTTTCTGTAGAGTCACTTTCTATCAATGAGTTTATTCGCATCTTCTTATAACTATATCTATGATCACTGAACTGTTTATTTATTAAATAATAAATATTACTATTATTAAATATTATATATTGCATGCATTTGTATGTTATGTATTCGCATCCTACAATTAATATATCTATGATCATTGATCTGTTTATTGATTAAATTATACTATATATTATGTATTGTGTGTGAGCATATGTAGGTATATATAACTCTTAAGTGTGTATGTGTTTATATGTATACATGCATACATGCATGTGTTAGTGTATTTATACGTGTATGTGTGTGATATAATAATAATGATATTTAAAACATATAAAGGTGTCTAATATGTATCTAATCAATTATAAATTTATATACATTTACAAACTTTTAAATATGTTATATATATTTTTTTTCTATCTACTTTAAAACGCCTGTATACTTTAATTTCCCTTTTTTGGGATGAAGAAAGTTTTTGAATTGAATTGAATTGAACACATAATACATTCCTCACTAGAAAACAATCAACATTGTTTTCAATGGGTGAACCATATGGGTGTTAAGCCTAGGTATTATGGCACAATTCTTAAAGCAAAAGATACTTACATCGCCAAGTTTTACCGTTGAGCATCTCACATAGTCTGAATGGAGGAAGCATTCTAATCTCTCTTTCATCAGAGTCTCAAGGCTATTTGGGGAGTGATCTGCACAGGGAGATGAAAAGGGATAAAAATTAGATCAGATACAAAGTCGCCAATTTTACCAACCTCTTACGAGCTACAGTCTCATGTGCATGGTTTTTGGTTTGTTTTTGTTACCCATTTCCCATCTACCGCCTTAACAGTGTAGGCAACCCTGTCTGCGCTCAGTCCTGAAAAGAGAATCCTAACCATGACTGAAACGCAAACATGGGAAAGTCTATGGATCAAGAAATACTGACAAGCAATCTAGGCCAAACAAATTTTGCTTTTGCCTTGATGGTAACCACTCAACTACAACTTAAAATGAGCAGCATTGCCATTCTAGGCATTTGGAGTGGACTAACCAATCCCTTATTAAATGACCATCTCAAGAGTTCTTTTCTGCCCAGGTAATACTGAGGATTCAACATTTAAAATGGAGATTATATGTAGTGCAATATCCACTAAACGTGCTCAAAGTGCTTTACGGGCGGTCCCTAGTCAACAGCAATATTGAACATACACAAGACAGAACGGTATGCTGCCGATTAAGCGCAATACATTCTTCTTAGGATGAAGACAATGCTGTTTATGGCCAGGTTCTCATCACACCTGAGTGGGGTGAGGAAAATGTGGTATATATGGAAAACCTTTCCAAAGGGCCTGCAGCGTGGCTCGAACCTGCAACCTCTCGATTACGAGCCGAGCGTCATACCTCCAGACCACGCTGCCCATCTATCGCTTCAATTTTTATCCCATTCCTTTATTTTTTCTATGATTCACAACCATGCAGCAGTATTGGTTCAATGTAGTATTGGAGTAATCTCATATTCAGTTCTTGGGATGTTATGTTTATGACTTTGAAAATATTTTTCACATTTTGTATTATAGATAACTACTTTCACTTCTCCTATTCTACTTTTGATTTCTGTTTCACATCTTCTATCGGATATTATGATTCTGTCTTGATGTTTGAATGTATGTACTTGGACAATATCTACTCCATTTGCTTAAATTCTAAACGTCAGTATGATTTCTTTCTTGTAGCCATCGTCACTGTTTCCATTTTCTTTGAATTCAAAGTTATTCCCCTCTTGTCACCTCTTTCAAAATGAAGTCTATTAAATCCTACCACGCCTTGTGCAAATCTCCTATAAAGACAGTGTTTTGAGTTATCCCCTGTTTTAAGTTGTTACACAGCAGCGTTTCCACTTCTTCTTCTTCATAAAAGCTGACAGACTCAGTCAACTGAGCATTATTGTCAATGCGCTGCTAAAAGCTAGTATTTATATGTTAATGTTATATATTTAGGTTTTGTTTACAATCTTCTGTATCTTTACTGCACTTTACACTAACTAATCTAATCTAAAAGCACTAGAGAAGTATGAATATAAATGGCTATCTACACTAGAAGATGGCAAAGTAAATGTTTGAACACCAGATCTGATATGATTATTTTTCATTTGAAATGTTTCTAGTGGTAAAATTGTGTGGTTATTTATTGCCTTGTAGGGAATGGTTATCTTATTTCTTGCTCTTTGTTCTTTGTGAGGAATCCACTGCAATTTGTTCATGTTTATTTTTGTGTTACCTGATGTGTAATTATAGTTATTGGTTACAAATCTTCCTGCATTTTTTTTTTCTAGATCATCTGTTTGTATTTTTTCTAGATCATCTATTTGGTTCAGGTAATGTGGATCCCATACACACCCTCCGTAATCTAGGACTGGTTTTACTAGAGTTTTGTAGCATTTATCTTTAACTTGTTGAGGGCAAGCACTTTCAAGTGCTATGACTCTCGTTATACTTAAGGGAATGCTCCTTTGAAGTTGAGTCAATTTCTACATGGAAAAGGCTTGTAAAAACCCCTTGTAAATTATGCATGCTCTACTTCTTTTTTTTCTTTGCACACTCATTCAGTCATCTATCCTACTCTAAGATGCCTGTACTTTTGTATACATTTTAAAACTGAACTTCTATTGTAATAATTTCTTCAACCTCTGTCATAATTTCTTAGCCTACTGCAGTTTTGTCTTTACATGAACTCTAATACTGTGCATTAAGGATAAAATTACCTTTGAACTCTTCGGTAGAAAGTGGGAGGAAGTCTCTCAGTTCCTCCTTCATCTCTTCATGTGTAATCTCACTGGCTTTCTCCACCAGATCTGTGAAGCAAAAGAGAAAAACCCATTTACATTTTACACTGCCAAAAACACCATAAAAACTTTCAGATGTTCAATAATTATCCTTGTTCATTCACAGAAAATCACAAGAATCCTATGTCTATAACGAAAGCTCAGCCTGGTCCTTGAAGACAAAACAACCATTCGCCCAGTCATAAAACGTACAGTATTCCTGTGAAAAAAAAAAAAAAAAAAGAAGAAATAAATAAAAAGCCAAGTATCTCCCTCATAAAAATCCCAGAATGCCATTCACAAAAGCAAAAAGTCCAGTCATCTCACTAGAAAAATTCCAGTTCCCGAAATGATCAAAGACTTGAGTGTGTCAATTAAAACCAGTCTACCAATCACAACACAGCTCAAAGACTATAATTACATTGTCAGCCCTACATCTCAAATCCCCTCAGCTGTAAATAATAACACATCTACCCTGAACTTTAAATCACCTTGACCTTAATCTCAAATCCTCTTTACCGTAAATGATAACACATCTGCCCTACACTTCAAATCACCTTGATCCTACATCTCAAATCCCCTCAGCTGTAAATAATAACACATCTACCCTAAACTTTAAATCACCTTGACCTTAATCTCAAATCCCCTTTACTGTAAATGATAACACATCTGCCCTAAACTTCAAATCACCTTGATCTTACATCTCAAATCCCCTTAGCCGTAAATGATGACACATCTGCCCTACACTTCAAATCACCTTGCAAATTTGCCATTTGCGGCCGTGAAAAACACAGGCCACAGTCTAAGGCAAAATCTAGTAGTTCCTTATAACCCTTTTCATAAGGAATTGTCTCAAAGGGTGGAGCAAAACACTTGAGAGATCGCTAATTCACCTTTAAATGTCCTGATCAGGTCAAGTTTGTCAGGACGTTCAGTTGGTTCTTCTTCCCAGCATGACAGTACCCACTGCCAGGCCTCCTCGACAACATGATAAACTTCATCTGAAGGGCATTCACGGTCATTAAGATTCTGTTTCAGGGCATCGGGCTTAAGCTTTTCACTGATGGCTTTCAAATGGAAACATTCTGAGAGCTGTATGTGAAAAAGGAAGTTTTAAATTGTTAACAGGAAATAAAGAAATATATAGTTATATTTAAATATATGCACCAAATCGTGTGAAAGTTTCATCAGATATCAGAAATACCACTAAGGGTAGTTTGAATATCCACAGTGATCTAAAATATAGGTAATTAATTTTTCTTTTCCCGTATTCTTTCACTTCCTTTGACTTCACCATTTAGTCTGTACTTTTTTTCGCATCCACCATTTCCATGGATGGTGACACTTCGCATAACCTGCAAATTTTCTCCCTTGACTGGATTTCTCTTTTACATTGCTTTGATTTCAACTCAACTGGTTTGTAGTTCTAAACCTAGATCTAGATATCTAGGATCTAGATTTAGATTTCTAGATCTAGAAATCTGGATCAATCCACAACAATCGTAGACCTCTTTAGAAATCTAGATCTATCTAGACTACTGGAAGTATCATAATAGATCTAGATTCATCACAATATCCAGTTACGAGATCTACGATATAGATTTCTTCATTTAGGGGTTAAATGATGGAAAAACTGTGGCAGAAGAGGGAGCAGGCTATCAGATTAGAACAAGCAGTATGAAAATGGAACAGGTTGCGGCTGAATAGCGCACTCTCATGGCTAGAGGGGAGTACTCACACCCATGCAGTGATTGTGGCAGACTATCAGAGCATGTAAGGAAAATTGAGAAAGGCTTGAAAAAGAATGCACAAATTTATCTTCACGTTCCAATAAGCGTTTTCATTAAGGCTTTTTAGTGCTGCATCTATGTCCACTAACTTTCACATACCAGTCATTGAAATTCTGTAGAAGGATCATATGGTGCCCAATTTTAAATCACATATGACATTGACAAAAATTATTTTCCTTTTGAGATGGACTATCATTGCTATTCCAGATTTTCCTTCAGTTAACCCAATAGATTTCTTTCTTGTCTTCAGCTCTCATTGGTATCTACCCATTCCCATGTATTTGAGGCTGCATATCTCCTCTTTGATTTAGATGTACATCTATATTTCCTAAATGGAGAGGCTGTAAAATCTGTCTAAACTGGATCGAACATACGTGCCATGCAATAAACCAAGACCTAATACAAGTTCATTCAGAAATAAAATGCACAAAGCTTTTTAACTCACCACACCATTAATTAAATCCCTACTTTTGTGAGAACCAACCTTTTGGCACATTGATATTGGTGACCTTTCCCTATGAAAAATATCTTTGCCACATCATTCTTTGAATAGATGCTTACATACTAGGCACTAAAATCCACAAATGAGGTGTCAACTTTCTGAAATAAAGCTGTACTACAATTTTAGACCCTTAACTATGGACTATCAACCAAATTGAATGTGTAAATAAATTACTCTTGTTGTCAGAAAAAGTAGATGTTAAACACATCTGACGAAAGGTTTTCGGTTTTCAGGGCTGTTGGGACAAAATTTATCTTACCCATGATTGTAGGTATAATGAAAAAAGTGGGGAACAAGTAAAAAGAGGCACCACAGGTGAGGAGGAGGATGAGGATGAGGATGAGGATGAGGATGAGGAGAAAAGAAGAAAAGTAAAAGCTACAATGTCAAAGTTAAAATTACAGCAAAAAAAGGAACCATGAAACTTGTTATCTTCCATAATCCATGACATACTTTCCTTGGCTGCTGACAATCCAAAAAAGCTCTGAAGTCACTTTTTCCATGAAGAATTTCACATATGGTGGTTCCCACAGAGTATATCTCTGATGCAATGGTTACCAGTTCCTTGTTGTTTAGGTTCTTCCTTCTCTCGGGAGCCACCCACGGCATTCTTAAAGCAAAAGGTAGAAAAGGAATTAACATAACACTGACTGTCAATTATTTTCAATTCACAAAAAGTAATGCTGCATATTTGGCATAAAATACTCATTTTCTATCACTCTGAGCTTTGAAAATAATGATGTTCCGTAAGACTTTGATTTTCAGTACAAAATAATGATTTTCAGTACAAAATATTTAGTTCCAACTCAAATAATCTTCCAGGATATAATTGATACATTGCGAAACATTTGCCATGAGGGTGTGCATAAAATTCACAGTAGGTCATCTTGTAATTTTGTTTTCGGACACCTATTTCCGGATACATTGCGATACATTTTGCCATGAGGGTGTGCACAAAATTCACAATAGGTCGTCTTGTAATTTTGTTTTCGGACTCACCTGTCATCATTGATTTCTGCACACTTATATTCGTGAGAGTCATAAAAGGACACAAGTCCTGCATCTCCAAGCTTGATCTTGAGAGTCTGATTATCCAACTTGAATACAAAAAAGCTTCGAGCTCTTATATTGCCATGGTAGACACCCTGTTTCAAATCGGACTGAAATTGCAATGAAAATTCATGAATGGTTTTCATTTTCCATTCAGAAGAAAAAATAGATGAGCATGTCTATCATCAGATAACCACCACTCCTTTTCCTCTCAAGTAAAGAGTGAGTTTCAGAATAGCTTGAAAGATTTAAACAGAATGTGGCAAATCATATAGCTGTGCTATACGAATGAGATGGATTGTTCCATATGAGAGCAATAACATTGCATTAAAATACTCATTTTCTCCTTGTTGGATATACAACATGTAACATATTTCATGTAAATCACAGAAAGGCGACAAAAACAAAACCCAACTAAAAAAAACAAACAACCTCTCATTAAGACCCCATTACTTTCCCCGTGAGTTTAAAATAAAATTATCCTAAATGTCATTTACATCTCTTGTGATGCAAACACCATCAAAGCAACAAACGAAATATTCCCCATGAGTTTAAATAAAATTATCTTAAACGTCATTTACATCTCTTGTGATGCAAACACCACCAAAGCAACGAACGAAATAACCGGCATACTAAATGATCAGTTGTCACCATCCCCTGATTCCATCATAATTCATAATTACAACAGGTGACTCAACCATAGGACCCTGGACCCTTCTCTTCCTTTTTATCAACATGTAACGTGTGCCACCCGTCAAGACAATATCATGGACTTGTTCTACTCTAACATTCCAAATGGATTTAAGAGCAAGGCCCTTCCACCGCTAGGCTCTTCAGATCACAACATGATCCTCATGATGCCCAAATACAAGACAAAGTTGAAAACGTTCAAAACTGAACAAAGACTATGTTTGTCTGGAGTAATGAAGCGTGTGAAAAGTTGAAAGGCTATTTTGCGTGCACAGATTGGAATGTTTTTCGTGATATATGTGAAAGCCTTGATGAACTGAATGACGTCATGAGTTCATGTGTGAAATTTTGTGAAGAAAGTACTTTAGAAAAAAGAACTGTCAAATGCTTTGGTAATAATAATCCCTGGGTGACGAAGGAATTAAAATAGCTGTTAAATTGTAAAAAACAGGCATTTATGGAGAAAAACAAAGACATGAAAAAAATCCATTCAGAAGGAATTAAAACATAAGATCAAAGAATGTCAAAAGAAGTACAAAACAAAAATTGAAGAGGAATTTAAGGCAAATAATTTAAGCTGTGTCTGGAAAGGAATGAAAAGTATTGTAGGTTACAGTGATAAGAAACCATCTATCTCGAGAAAGGTAAAGAAAAAAAGTATGTTGATGAGCTGAACACTTTTTACACTAGATTTGATTGCATTGATTTCTCCAAACATTGGGACAATATTGGAATGGAACTTGAGGGTAACAGTGATCCAAATTTAGAAGTAAATGAACGTTATTTTCAAATCTTAAAGTAAACAAAGACAATATCACATCATGTGTCCTTAAAACATGTTCGGATGAACTTTGTGGCATATTTTCATATATATTTAACTTATCCTTGGAAAGAAATGAGATTCCAAAGGCTTGGAAAATGTCATAAATTTTACCAGTGCCAAAATGTTCCAACATACAACAATTAAATGATTTAAACCAGTGGCACTCACTTCAATACTAATTAAATGTCTTGAGAAGATTGTACTCAAATATATTTTGATTGCCACTGAATCTCTCCTTGACCCACTGCAATTTGATTATAAATCAAAACGAGGAGTTGAAGATGCCATTCTATTTTTCACCAATAATTTGTATCACCATTTAGATATACCAAAGAGTTATGTAAGGACCTTTTTCATAGATTTCTGCAGTACGTTCAATAATATAGAGCACAATATCTTGATATCATCAAAACTATTAGATATTGGTATTAACAAAAATATAACTTAGATCTTAGACTTTCTGACCAGTAGGCCTCAATTTGCCAGAGTGAAATCTAACAACAAAAATTACGATTCATCAGTGATCATAACAAATACTGGCATCCCACAAGGAACTGTACTCTCTACAATTCTTTTTTCAATATACACTAATGACTGTAAAACTTCTTTTGAAAATATCCCAATTATTAAATATGCTGATGATACCTAAATTCAAGCACTAATTCGATCTGAGGTTGATTTGGGTAATTATAAATAATTCAATTCAATTCAATTCAAAAACTTTATTCATCCCAAAAAGGGAAATTAAAGTATACAAGCGTTTTGAAAGTAGATGGAAAAAAATATAGCATATTTAAAAATGTGTAAATGCATATAAATTTATAATTGTTTAGATACATATTAGACACCTTTATATATTTTAAATATTGTTATTATTATACCACATACATACACACACATGCACTCACACATGCATGTATACACATAAACACATACACACTTAAGAGTTATATATATATCTACATATGCCTGCACACAATATGTATATAGTATAATTTAATGAATAAACAGATCAATGATCATAGATATATTAATAGGAAGATGCGAATACATACATATATACATATGCATGCACGCAATACATAATATCAATGATCATAGATATAGTTATAAGAAGATGCGAATAAACTCATTGATAGAAAGTGACTCTATAGAAAAGGATAATTATGAAAATGCAAATATATTTACATTAAATCAGTAATTAAGAGATCAACTTAATGTAAAAAAGATAAAAGAGATGGTATGGGATTTCAGAAAATTAAATAACCATGCGATAATGTCACCATAAGAGATGAAAAAGTTGAGAGAGTCAGTGAATACAAATACCTTAGAATTATATTTGATGAAAAGCTAAATTGACGACAACAAGCTAATAAAGTTCTGAAAAGTGTAAACAAACAAATGTATTTGTTGAAAAAACTCCATAAATTTCAAATTGATAATGTATTTATAAGACTGGTCTATGAAACATGCATCATAAGTGTCCTTGTTTTTTGTCCCTTTGCTTGGGGAGGAAATAGAAAGAAAAGATGCAAATTGACAGAGCTCTAAAAAATGTGGGGAAAATATTGAAAAACGTAGAATATGACATTATTGATAACATACATAAACAATTGTGTAAAAACAAACTTCATAAAATAATGTATGATACCTCCCATCCTCTTTATTTACAAATATAAATATAACAAGAGAAGTGGCCGTCTAATCCATATGAAGACTAGAACCGAGAGATATGTTATACAAATTTATTATACTCTTATACTTTATGTATGATCTAGTAGAATTCTTAAATTTTCCATTTCTCATTCATACAATACACATACACAATACATTATTCTTTTCAAGATTTTTGTTTTTACATTATAAAAATATGTTTCTTACGATTACGTAATTGCATATGCACAAGCCTGATTCTGTTTTAAATCTATGTTTTACTAATTTCTTTTATAGTACTGTGAATTTTATGAATACTTTTTATACTATAAATTTACAATTCGATACAGATAATAATTTCCATTTTATCAGATCATGAAAGTTTGTTTTTTTTAATTTTGAATCAAATTGAATCTCAGTGATATCATAATGGAACGAGGCGGTCATTATCCTCTTACATAAAAAGGGTGACCAAACCAACATCTCCAACTACAGACCTATCAGCTTACTAAACAACATATACAAGCTCGTCACCAAGGTCATCACAAACAGAATTAATGGAATATTAGACGAAAATCAGCCAAGAGAACAAGCCGGTTTCAGGAAGGGTTTCTCAACAATTGACCACCTACAAGCTGTTAACCAATTGATTGAGAAATGTACAGAATTTAAAATCCCGCTTGCCGTTGGTTTGGTTGACTACAACAAAGCTTTTGACGCAGTAGAAATTCCATAGTGATCAAATCACTCCATGAACAAGGAACTGATCCCGTCTACGTTAATGTCTTCAGACACATCTACAGCAATGCCAAGTCTTTCATTAGACTCCATAAAAATTCTGAGCCATTCCAGCTGGGCAGAGGAGTCAGACAAGGAGATACCAGCTCGCCAAAATTGTTCACAGCTTGCTTGGAGGGTGTATTTCAAAAACT